>NW_026476550.1:0-10351 GCF_026875155.1 Cherax quadricarinatus
AGTGCCAGGAGTACCTACATTGTTTATTCTGGAACCTATTTTGAAATTGGAATATTTTGAACTTTGTGTTTAATTGGCCAAATTACCAATTTCTGATCACTTTATTTTGTAGTTGAAACAGTTGACTTGGTGATTTCTTGTGCTCAATCGATAGAATAGAAGTAATACTAGTGAAATAGCTAAGAATTTGGTCGATTGGCATAATGTAATTGGCCTAAAATGGGAGTCAAAGTCGGCAAAATCGCCGATTCGTAAATATCGCTGACACATCAAAATTCACGAGACCATAATTTCGTCAATTTTCCATCAAATTTCATACTTTTTGTTTTATTACCTTCAGAAAAAATTTCTCTACCATTTCATAAGAAAAAAATAACAATTTTTTTTTGAAAATTCTTGGATCCTGGTGCGCACTTTGAAATTGAAATTTGGCCTCTGGACCCTGAAAGAGTTAAGGTCTTTTCTGAATTTTATTTAATATACTACTAAGATTTTCAAGCCATTCCTTTCACTACTGTACATATATCTGCAACTATCAACTTCTTTAGTAGGGCACCACAATATACAACTGTTTTAACAAATTAACATTAATAACAAGGATATTTGTCACTTCCTCTCTAATAAATACACTTCACCATGTCGGCAACTGGTAAGAGTTAATCACAGACTAAGGCAGGCTATCTCTGTACTGGAAGTTTTCTCTAGAAAGGCAGAACTGTCTAGCAAAATCCCCTTGTGATGGTTCTGGAGATAATATGGAGGAGCTAGAAGAGCCCCTTATTAAGGTAAATGCTCACAATACCAGAGGAGAGAGTGAACTGCCCTGAGCCGAACACTCAGATTTAATGTCAACTCGGTATAGGGGAGGGTGGAGAGGTACAAACGATCCACCAGGTACTTCGCCTCTGGTCTTTGAACTCTTCCAGTTGCCTAATTCCCTACCTAAACATATACAAAAATAATATATACGTAAATAATACCTGGGTATATATTCCTTTATTTATATAATTTAGAGTCATAATATTATAAACTAGAGGAATCTTTAATTTAGCTAGTATTAAAGAAACCTTGAGCATTATATTAAGTGAAGAAATCCTGTATTAATTAATAATTATGACCAAGGGGCATAACAAAGGAGTTTAGATGCATTGGGGAGATCATTGATGTAGATGAGAAAGAGGAGTGGGCCTAGGACACTACCCTACTACAGGCTGGATAGTGGAGTTGACTCCATTTGCGTATACATAAGATTTTAGGTACAGTGGACCCTTGACCAATGGCATTAATCCGTTGGAGAGAGCTAGCCGTTAGTCGAATTTGCCGTTAGTTGAATTAATTTTCCCCATAAGAAACAATAGAAATATCCAATTAATCCGTTCCAGACAGCCAAAAGTATTAAAAAAAATAATTTTTTCTACATGAAATATACATTTCCCTACACAGAAAACAATTCGACATGCACAATACATACATAAATAATTACTAAAATGACACTTACCTTTATTGAAGAGTATTGATGAGTGATGAGACACTGTTTTTCTTGAACACTCTGGGATTTTCACAGTGATACATGAGTAAAGGCTTCACTTTGCAATCCTCACTAGCATTACAACAAAACAAGAAAGTTAGCCTGTCTTTCATAGGCTTGTGTCCTGGGAGTGCCTTTTCCTCCTGAGTAATGTAGGTCCTGTTTGGCATTTTCTTCCAGAACAGGCCTATTTCATCACAATTGAACACTTGATGGGGTTGGAATTTTTCAGCTTCACCATGCCTTATCATACTGTGTATGCCACTACGATTCTTAAATCTCTCAAACCAACCTTTGCTGGCCTTAAATTCACCAATATGAGCTCTAGTTCCAGGCATTTTTTCATGTTCACCTGGGTGTTAGTCGACTGGTGTGGGTCGCATCCTGGGGGACAAGATTAAGGATCGCAAAGGAAGTAAGTTAGACAGTCCTCGATGACGCAGTGACTTCCTTGGGTTATCCTGGGTGGCTAACCCTCTGGGGCTAATTGCTTCTTGGTATTCTCGATAAGCCACACCAACAATAGTCTCTCCACATCTTTGAGTAGTACAGCTGACCGTGGCGCAGCAACAGCTGACGGTAGTGCAGTAGCAGCTGACCGTGGTTCAGCAGCAGCTGATGGTGGTGTGGCAACAGCTGAGGGTAGTGCGGTACAGTGATGGTACTGATGTTAGTACAAGTACTGTACATAGTGGTGGTACTGATGCTAGTACAAGTACTGTACATAGTGGTGGTACTGATGCTAGTACAAGTACTGTACAGTGATGGTACTGATACTAGTACAAGTACTGTACATAGTGGTGGTACTAATACTAGTACAAGTACTGTACAGTGATGGTGCTGATGCTAGTACAAGTGCTGTACATGGTGGTACTGATACTAGTACAAGTACTGTACAGTGGTGGTACTGATACTAGTACAAGTACTGTACATAGTAGTGGTACTGATACTAGTACAAGTACTGTACATAGTGGTGGTACTGATACTAGTACAAGTACTATACATAGTAGTGGTACTGATACTAGTACAAGTACTGTACATGGTAGTGGTACTGATACTAGTACAAGTACTATACATAGTAGTGGTACTGATACTAGTACAAGTACTGTACATGGTAGTGGTACTGATACTAGTACAAGTACTGTACATAGTGGTGGTGGAAATAAATGGTATAAAATACCGACACAATGGAAATATAAACCAAATGCAGTATAATGTGATCCTTTATTGACAACGTTTCACCCACACAGTGGGCTTTTTCAAGTCACACACGGATCTACCTGGGGTTGGAAGGTACGAGTGTATTTATAGGCATGTTCAGAATGTTGAGGTCAGGTGGAGAATGCTGCATCTGATGATCTACCGGGTGGGGTTATAGAGTCTTGGGGTAGCTTGGCAGGGGTATTGGAAAAGTTGTGAGTAGACCTTCTGCAGTGTTCTATGTTTCTTATGTGGGATAGCGATGAAGAAGTTTCTTGGCGAGTGGGTTCAGCTATGTATAGAAGCCATTGTTCTGGTTGAAATTGTTGGTTGTAGAGATGAGCGATGATTCCAGGATTCTTCTGTATTGAGTGTTGTCTTCTGTGGCTATAAGTCTTGAGTTTCTGTAGTTAATTAAATGGTTGTGTGAATTGCGATGTTGTACACAGGCATTTCTTGTATCGTCAGTCCTGCTTGCATATTGGTGTTCTGAAATACGTGTTTGGAGGTCTCTTGATGTTTCGCCCACATATAATTTGTTGCAGTCATTACAAGGGATTATGTATACCCCTGCAGAGGATGGAGGCTTGTCCTGTCTACTACTGGTGATGTCCTTGATGGTCGTGGTTGTGGAGGTAGATACTTGGAATGATGTTTTCGCAAAGATGTTGAAACATGTTTGGCAATGGATTTGGGTTTTGGGAGGACTATGTATCTCTTCTCGGCAGTGTCTTCTCTGGGTGTGTTGAAGATGTTTAATGCCCGCCGTCTGCAGTCTCTGATGAAGTGACGAGGATAGTGGAGTTTTGAAATACTTGTTCAATTATAGTGCATTCTTCCTCAAGGAACTCATTGCTGCAGATTCTGAGTGCACGTAGGAAAAAGCCTATAATTACACCACGTTTAGTTTTGGGTGTCGTGGTGAGAGTAGAAGTGGAGAAGATCGTTTTGGTTGGTGGGTTTTCGATAGACTTTAAAACGAAGTTCGTGGTCAGCTTTGCAGAGCAGAACATCAAGGAAAGGAAGAGTGTTGTCAACTTCTTCTTCAAGTGTGAACTGGATTGAAGGCTCGACCTGGTTGAGCTTGTCTTGGAGAGCTTGAACGTTGAAACGTTTAGGAGTTTATGAGGAGAAATGTCGTCAACATAACGGAGCCAGGTGACAGACGAAGGAATAATGGTGGAGAAACGTTTGGCTTCTAGATGTTCCATGTATAGGTTCGCCAGGACTGCACTGAGTGGCGAACCAATGGGTAGTCCAAAAGTCTGCTGAAAGAGGTGATTTTCGAAAGAGAAACACGTAAAGCCAACACATAGTTCAACAAGGTCGATGAAATCGCTGGCTGGAATGGGAAGATCAAGTGAATCGTCAATTTTCCTGCGCAAGAGATCGATGGCTTGTGTAGTAGGTACTTTGGTGAATAGTATTGGTGAAAAGTATTTTCTAAACTCCACTATCCTCGTCACTTCATCAGAGACTGCAGACGGCGGGCATTAAACATCTTCAACACACCCAGAGAAGACACTGCTGAGAAGAGATACATAGTCCTCCCAACCAACTCCATTGCCAAACATGTTTCCAACATCTTTGCGAAAACATCATTCCAAGTATCTACCTCCACAACCACGACCATCAAGGACATCACCAGTAGTAGACAGGACAAGCCTCCATCCTCTGCAGGGGTATACATAAATCCCTTGTAATGACTGCAACAAATTATATGTGGGCGAAACATCAAGAGACCTCCAAACACGTATTTCAGAACACCAATATGCAAGCAGGACTGACGATACAAGAAATGCCTGTGTACAACATCGCAATTCACACAACCATTTAATTAACTACAGAAACTCAAGACTTATAGCCACAGAAGACAACACTCAATACAGAAGAATCCTGGAATCATCGCTCATCTCTACAACCAACAATTTCAACCAGAACAATGGCTTCTATAACATAGCTGAACCACTCGCCAAGAAACTTCTTCATCGCTATCCCACATAAGAACATAGAACACTGCAGAAGGTCTACTCACAACTTTTCCAATACCCCTGCCAAGCTACCCAAGACTCTATAACCCCACCCGGTAGATCATCAGATGCAGCATTCTCCACCTGACCTCAACATTCTGAACATGCCTATAAATACACTCGTACCTTCCAACCCCAGGTAGATCCATGTGTGACTTGAAAAAGCCCACTGTGTGGGTGAAACGTTGTCAATAAAGGATCACATTATACTGCATTTGTGTTTATATTTCCACATAGTGGTGGTACTGATACTAGTGCAAGTACTGTACAGTGATGGTACTGATGCTAGTACAAGTACTGTACATAGTGGTGGTACTGATACTAGTACAAGTACTGTACATAGTAGTGGTACTGATACTAGTACAAGTACTGTACAGTGATGGTACTGATGCTAGTACAAGTACTGTACATAGTGGTGGTACTGATACTAGTACAAGTACTGTACAGTGGTGGTACTGATACTAGTACAAGTACTGTACATAGTGGTGGTACTGATACTAGTACAAGTACTGTACATAGTAGTGGTACTGATACTAGTACAAGTACTGTACAAATGATGGTACTGATGCTAGTACAAGTACTGTACATAGTGGTGGTACTGATACTAGTACGAGTACTGTACAGTGATGGTACTGATGCTAGTACAAGTACTGTACATAGTGGTGGTACTGATGCTAGTACAAGTACTGTACAGTGATGGTACTGATGCTAGTACAAGTACTGTACATAGTGGTGGTACTGATGCTAGTACAAGTACTGTACATAGTGGTGGTACTGATGCTAGTACAAGTACTGTACAGTGATGGTACTGATGCTAGTACAAGTACTGTACAGTGATGGTACTGATGCTAGTACATGTACTGTACAGTGATGGTACTGATGCTAGTACAAGTACTGTACAGTGATTGTACTGATGCTAGTACATGTACTGTACAGTGATGGTACTGATGCTAGTACAAGTACTGTACAGTGATGGTACTGATGCTAGTACAAGTACTGTACAGTGATGGTACTGATGCTAGTACAAGTACTGTACAGTGATGGTACTGATGCTAGTACAAGTACTGTACAGTGATGGTGCTGATGCTAGTTCAAGTGCTGTACATAGAAAGTGGTACTGATACTAGTACAAGTACTGTACATAGTAGTGGTACTGATACTAGTACAAGTACTGTACATAGTGGTGGTACTGATACTAGTATAAGTACTGTACATAGTGTTGGTACTGATACTAGTACAAGGACTGTACATAGTGTTGGTACTGATACTAGTACAAGTACTGTACATAGTGTTGGTACTGATACTAGTACAAGTACTGTATGTAGTGTTGGTACTGATACTAGTACAAGTGCTGTACATAGTGTTGGTACTGATACTAGTACAAGTACTGTACATAGTGTTGGTACTGATACTAGTACAAGTACTGTACATAGTGTTGGTACTGACACTAGTACAAGTACTGTACATAGTGGGTTGGTAGGTAAGACACATAGGCAACAGTTAGGCAACTTTATTCCGAAACGTTTCGCCTACACAGTAGGCTTCTTCAGTCGAATACAGAAAGTAGGCAGGAACAGTAGAGATGTGAAGACGATGTAATCAGTCCATCACCCTTGAAGTCATAGAATTTGAGGTTGTCAATCCCTCAGCCTGGAGAAGTTCAGTTCCATAGTCAGGAACTATCTGAAGATCAAGCGACAGTGCAGAGACTTAAATACTCTCGGAAGGAGAGGTGCAGAGTAGTAGTAGTAGTAGTAGTGAGAATGTAGCCACTGAGAGGTCAGGTCCCTCTCAGATCCAACAGTTCTCACTTGAAAGGGTTGTCCAAGGAGTTTTCTGTACCAAGAGGTCATGTGTTGCAGTGTCTGACAAGATGAACATCAAAATGGTACAGAAAACTCCTTGGACAACCCTTTCAAGTGAGAACTGTTGGATATGAGAGGGACCTGACCTTTTAGTGGCTATATTCTCACTACTACTACTACTCTGCACCTCTCCTTCCGAGAGTATTTAAGTCTCCGCACTGTCGCTTGATCTTCAGATAGTTCCTGACTATGGAACTGAACTTCTCCAGGCTGAGGGACTGACAACCTCAAATTCTACGACTTAAAGGGCGATGGACTGATTACATCGTCTTCACATCTCTACTGTTCCTGCCTACTTTCTGTATTCGACTGAAGAAGCCTGCTGTGTAGGCGAAACGTTTTGGAATAAAGTTGCCTATGTGTCTTACCTACCAACCTGTCGGTATTGTATACCATTTTGATGTTCACTGTACATAGTGTTGGTACTGATACTAGTACAAGTACTGTACATAGTGTTGGTACTGATATTAGTACAAGTACTGTACATAGTGTTGGTACTGATAGTAGTACAAGTACTGTACATAGTGGTGGTATTGATGCTAGTACAAGTTTTGTACAGTGATGGTACTGATGCCAATACAAGTACTGTACAGTGTTGGTACTGATGCTAATACAAGTACTGTACATGGTAGTGGTACTGATACTAGTACAAGTACTGTACAGTGATGGTACTGATGCTAGTACAAGTACTGTACATGGTAGTGGTACTGATACTAGTACAAGTACTATACATAGTGGTACTGATGCTAGTACAAGTACTGTACATGGTAGTGGTACTGATACTAGTACAAGTACTGTACATGGTAGTGGTACTGATACTAGACAAGTACTGTACAGTGATGGTGCTGATGCTAGTACAAGTACTGTACATAGTGGTGGTACTGATGCTAGTACAAGTACTGTACAGTGATGGTGCTGATGCTAGTACAAGTACTGTACATAGTGGTGGTATTGATGCTAGTACAAGTACTGTACATAATGGTGGTATTGATGCTAGTACAAGTACTGTACAGTGATGGTACTGATGCTAGTACAAGTACTGTACATAGTGGTGGTATTGATGCTAGTACAAGTACTGTACAGTGATGGTGCTGATGCTAGTACAAGTACTGTACAGTGATGGTACTGATGCTAGTACAAGTACTGTACAGTGATGGTACTGATGCTAGTACAAGTACTGTACAGTGATGGTACTGATGCTAATACAAGTACTGTACATAGTGGTGGTACTGATGCTAGTACAAGTACTGTATAGTGATGGTACTGATGCTAGTACAAGTACTGTACAGTGCTGGTACTGATGCTATTAGAAGCACTGTACATGGTGGTGGTACTGATGCTAGTACAAGTACTGTACAGTGATGGTACTGATGCTAGTACAAGTACTGTACATAGAGGTGGTACTGCTACTAGTACAAGTACTGTACATAGCAGTGGTACTGATGCTAGTACATAGTGGGAAACCAGGAAAAACTGCAGTAGGGAACCCAGCCACAAAAACTCCTGGCAAACAGAAACTAAATCTGTGCAAATTCTATACCTTGGGTATCTGTAGGCTTGGAATATCTGGAAAAACAGGTGGGATGTGCAATTTTGACTCCATAACCGAATGAGAATGCAGTTGTTATTCTTGTAAACTATTTCACCCTGAAATGTGTTAGTTTTCAGTCCATGAAAGACAATACCGCAACACACTGCCAGGCAGACAATTTACAGAGGACAAGAAGGTACAGATCACACAGACCTTGGGAAATAAACCAGGGTAGTTGCAACCACTCCAGAGACGGAGATTTTTTAGTGCCAGGAAGAACATAAACTGACAGGAAATGACAGAAATGTTACACTACCTCGGATCACTACTGGAGTGGAGGCTCAGTCACTGACCTCCCACTCCAGAACACCAGATATTAGTGCCCAATGAAGCTCCCCATATACCATCAGTATGACAACATTTGTACGTATTTGCAAATATGTAGTCTCAAACCATCAACAAATGTTGGGAGGGTTCCGTGGAGATATGATGGTTGGAGATAAACACACTTGTTGAGTTGTAATCACTTACATTAGCAGAGTTGTGAGAGGGGAGCCCAGCCTGCTTGTAACAACCTGTAGGTCTATCCGTGGACTCAGAGAGAGGGAAAGCACCCGACGCTCTCATTAACTGAGCCAATATTTTGACGCAAAAAGTGTTGTTATTCGGTTTTTATGTTATCCGATGACATCATTAACTGAGGGTCCACTGTAATGTGACATTTTATTGTGCAACATTTCGCTCCTCAGGAGCTTCATCAAGTCATTCCTGGAGAGCGAAACGTTGCTGCAGTAAAATTTCACATTAGTTGTACTTGTGTCCTTTTACTTAACATATTGTTGGTAATTCTACCAACATTAATACAGTGCTGAAAGTGATGAATTTAAGGCAAGTAGGGGCTGGGTTGATAGGTTTAAAAAAGGAGTGGGATTGATAGTGTAGTAAGGCATCGGATGGCTGCCAGTGTTAACAAATGGGGCTGAAAAGTTTGTTAAGAAATTTAATACCTATGTAGACAATGAGGAATTTATTCCTCAACAACTTTTAAATTGTGATGAAACTGGCCTCATTTAGAAAAGAATGCCTAAGAGACCTACATCACATAAGAAAAATCAGTGCCAGGACACAAGCCCGTGAAAGACAGGCTGACACTCTTGTTATGCGGTAATGCTATTGGGGACTGCAAAATTAAACCGTTGCTAGTTTACCACTCTGAAAATACAAGGGTATTTAAGAAAGCAATGTGATGAAAAGTTAACTCAGTTTAATGTGGAGGGCTAATAGTAAACCTTGGGTAACAAGGCAGTTCTTCACTGAGTGGATACATGAAGTGTTTGGCCCAAGTGTGAAGCAGTACCTTGAGAAAAAAACTTACCATTAAGGGCACTTCTAGTAATGGACAATGCTCCTGCTCGCCCTCCAAGCTTGGAGGAAAATTTGGTGGATGAATACAGCTTCATTAAAGTGAAGTTCTTGCACCCTAACACCACTCCTCTTATCCAGCCCATGGACCACCTGGTAATTTCCAAGTTTAAAATACTTCACATAAAAGCACTGTTTAAAAGGTGCTTTGAAGTGACCTGTGAAACAGAGCTTACCTTTAGGGAATTTTGGAAAAATCATTTTAATATCCTCCAGTGTTTAAAGATAATAGACAAAGCATGGGGGGGGAAGTTTCTTACAGAACAATGAACTCTGCCAGGGAGATATTGTGGCCAGACTGTGTCAGTCAGAGATTTTGAAGGCTTTGAGGCAGAACCTGTAGTGAAAGATATTGTTTCTCTGGGCCAGTCCATGGGTTTGGTAATGGACTGTTAGGATGTAGAGGAATTAGTGAAGAATTACAAGAATGAGCTCACCACAGAAGAACTTCAAGACCTGCACAAGGAGCAGCAAGAAGTGGTTGAGGAAATTTCTTCAGAGGAGGAGGAGGAAGAGGAGGAGGAGGAGGAGGAGGAGGAGGAGGAGGAGGAGGAAGAGGAGGAGGAGGAGGGAAGCAGTGAGGGCAATATTTCCACTGCAGAAATTAAGGAACTGTGTTGCCATTGGGCTCCAACACAGAGACTGGTGGAAAAATGGCATCCTAACATTACTGTTGTCAATAGGAGCATCAACTTGTTCAGTGACAATGCTGTTGACCACTTTAGATAAGTTTTGAAAAGTTGTAAAAGCAAAAAGGGACACTTTTTAGCAAAAA
>NW_026476552.1:0-10285 GCF_026875155.1 Cherax quadricarinatus
TGGCAAAACCTTTAGTAAGAGTTTTATGTATTTGTGGAGGCTGTCGCCGCACCTTATTAAAGGTTAGTGTAGTTGGCGAGGCTGTCTGGGCCACGTTATGAAGGGGTTTTAGGTAGGGGTGCGAGGCTGTCTGGCCGCACCTTTTAAATGTTAGTGTATGGGCGAGGCTGTCGGGCCTCACCAGTTATCAAAGAGTTTTAGTGTATGGTGGCGGGGCTGTCTGGCCTCACCATTTTATGAAGGGGTTTAGTGTAGGGGTGGCGAGGCTGTCTGGCCTCACCAGTTATGTAAGAGTGTTAGTGTAGTGGTGGCGAGGCTGTCTGGCCTCACCAGTTATGTAAGAGTGTTAGTGTAGTGGTGGCGAGGCTGTCTGGCCTCACCAGTTATGTAAGAGTGTTAGTGTAGTGGTGGCGAGGCTGTCTGGCCTCACCAGTTATGTAAGAGTGTTAGTGTAGTGGTGGCGAGGCTGTCTGGCCTCACCAGTTATGTAAGAGTGTTAGTGTAGTGGTGGCGAGGCTGTCTGGCCTCACCAGTTATGTAAGAGTGTTAGTGTAGTGGTGGCGAGGCTGTCTGGCCTCACCAGTTTTGTAAGAGTGTTAGTGTAGTGGTGGCGAGGCTGTCTGGCCTCACCAGTTATGTAAGAGTGTTAGTGTAGTGGTGGCGAGGCTGTCTGGCCTCACCAGTTATGTAAGAGTGTTAGTGTAGTGGTGGCGAGGCTGTCTGGCTCACCCCATTATGTAGAGTGTTAGTGTAGTGGGCGGGGTTTGTCTGGCCTCACCAGTTATGTAAGAGTGTTCGTGTAGTGGTGGAGAGGCTGTCTGGCCTCACCAGTTATGTAAGAGTGTTAGTTTAGTGGTGGCGAGGCTGTCTGGCCGCACCAGTTATGTAAGAGTGTTAGTGTAGTGGTGGTGAGGCTGTATGGCCGTATCATGTGGGGGTTTGAACACGTGGATAGGGTAAAGTAATACTCACGTAGGCTGGTAGTACGTATAATTATAACGGTAGTATGGAAGAGTCAAACAGCCGTGACCTGCCTCCTTGCTCACTCTCGTCAGACTAACTAACCCCAGTACCCATATGTGAGGGGGTGTTTGAAATACTGCTGTGGTCAGCACAATATGAATACAGACAGTGATTCACGCAGAGACGGTTGGTAGTGAGTCATCTACTGGTACACTGGTTACTGGTAACTGGTACTACTACTGAGAGCTCGGCGACGCTAACGTATGTCGTCCCGACATACAACTAATACAAACTAGAGATGGCATTTATACGCTTGGGCTGATACTAAAACAATGTCAAAGTACACAACAATTGAACTTTAAAACAAAACAAAGTAGAACATTGGAATGGAAGCTTACTTAACGAAACTGTAATGCTATACAAGGTATAATATACACAACTCATCGAATGATACTCAACGTTGGATTACACAATAGAATGATAAAAAAAATGTATCGATCGATCTGTATTCATTGACTACGGATTCTGACGAAGGATATATACAAAGAAAGAGTTTAACAGAAAGGCAGATTCGGGCACTCAAATCAAGACTGTTAACTCCTCAGAATTCGGAGAGAACGTGAACACAAAAAAAAAAAAAATTCATTGAATACTGATAAGCTGATACGTAATTATTCATCTATACAGGTTTATTTACAATTTAGCCCCAACTCTGCTAGGGTGAGATTGACAAAATGCAGAATGGGTGTCATCTCGGGGAGGATCAAACTCTGTTGCACTGGTTAACTCATGCTGTATTTGAGGCAAATCGAATTGGTAGTTACAAATGATACTTTGAGGATTTCTCAATCCCTGCCCGTGTACTAGGGAATAACGACATTCAGGTTGATCGTCTGACTGAGAAATCAGAGAAGAGAGTACAGGATCCGGAGGATTGTCAGAGTCTGTCAAAATTAGACTGGGTTGGAACATAAATTATCATCACATACTAACTTCATATGATCTAAATGCGATTCTTTATACTGACCAGTACTAATTTTTTCTAACCTTATACTTATTACCAGTGATATGTTCAACTACTCGATAAGGACCAATAAACTTTTGATCAAGCTTGGCTTTGGGCAACTTTTGTTAAAGTTAGTCAGCATAACTCTCGAACCTACTTTGATTTTGGATGGCTTTGCTCGATTGTTTGCGACTCTTGTAAATTCCCTGCTGTTGATTATGAAGTGTTTCACGGATTCTTCAAAAAAACACTTTGAGCTAAGCTGGTACGATTTTGCTATGAAATCATCGGGGTTGTAATTTGGTTTCGGATTAGAATATAGCAACCGTAAGGCAAACGTTTATCTACCCCAATACAATGCATAATGTGGGAGTGTCACCTTAGAAACATTGTAAGCAAAATTTTAAATAGCACACTGCACATCAGGTATAACTTCATCCCACGTTTCACTGTTGGGATTGATAGTGGCTCTCAAGACATCAAGTACTTTTTTATTGGTTCTTTCCGCTAACCCAATTGCGGCAGGATGATTGGGGAACAATGGTGGATTTAGAAAATCTTGTACAAGGTACACAAATTTTCAAGAATCTAAATTACAGAATTCACCTCCATTATCTGTTACTAGGACTTAGGGTGGTATGCCTGCAATAATGCATTTTTTTAAAACGCTTTAGCTACTGTCTCGGCAGTCTTATCTGCAATAGGAACTAACTCTCAATATCTGGTGAAATGGTCAACCATAATACACAGATTTTGTTGCCTTGGAGGAACATTGGAAATTAGTTAACAAATCTAGCGCAACTCTTTTCCCACGGTTCGCTAAGTAGTTGGATACACTTGGATTGGATAGGGCCATTAGCATTACCTTTATGTTGCATGCAGACACTACATTTCTTAACATACCAGAATATCAGTTGCCAAAACGAGGCCAAAAGTATTTCAAATCGGGCTTGTTTACTGAACGATCCATACCAGGGTGTGCAAAAACCTGGTACATCGTGAACTACTGTAAGGCTACATTCACTAGTGACTGTGGAATACTAACTGGTATACTCTTCTGCTAGGAGTACCCCAACTCGGCTGTTCGATACAGTAATTCTTGGTTCATGACAAAGTCACTGAGGGGTGCGGGTGGCTTCACAGTCAGAATAAGAATCTTCCTGGAGCAGAATCGAATCACACCAGACCACATGGGATCTGCTCGTTGAGCATACTTTACATCTTCAGCACTAAATGGAGGGTCTGCAGTTACTAAAACTAACATGTCGCATAAGGCATCTGCGACTACATTTGACTTGCCAGGTAAGAGTTCAAAGGGGGTTTGAACTCTTGGATAGTCAAGGTCCATCTGGCTAACCTTCCAGTAGGTTTTTATTCTGGAATAAAGGTATCAGTGGAGCAGGGTTCTGTCAAGACATGAACAGAGTACTGATAAATAATGTCTCGGAAGTGCTTAAGACCAAACATTGCTTAAAGCTTCTTGCTCAGTTACTGTATAATTACGTTTCACCTTTGTAAGGACTCGGCAGCAAATGCAACTCGTTGTACTTGCCATCGGTCTTCTGAGCTAGAAAGGCACCTATGCCAATGGATCTAGCGTCAGTTTTTCAGATAGAAAGGGCTTAGAAAAATTTTGGAAAATTTTTCAAAATTGGAGCAGATGTTAGCTTTTCTTTTAGATTTTGGAATGCTCTTTCTTGACAGAAGGGCCAAAAAAAGGGAGCATCTTTCTTAAGCAACTCAGAGGAGCAGCTATGGAAGAAAAATTGGCAATGAAAAGATCTATAAAAACCTGCTAACCCCACAAAGGAACTTACGGCATCAGCAGTTTTGGGAGTTGGAAAAAATTTAGTACTGCAGTTACTTTACTTTGGTCATTGTACCCCTCTAGGAGTGACTATGTGACCAAGAAATTTAAATTTTTCTAAATCTAAAAAATTGACATTTAGACAGTTTCATCTTAAATTGGCTTCTTCAAGCTTACCAAGTACTACATCAGTCTTTTCAATGTGTATCCACGCCCTTTTAGACATGACGATTACGTCATCTAAGTACCCCATAAGTGCATTACCTATAGATCTCTAAAGATATTAGTCATGACCCTTGAGAACGTGATAGGGAAGATCGTAATCCAAATGCCAAAATGGAGGAAGTGATAATGACCTTAGGATGGAAATGCAGTTAGCTCTTGGCTGTCCTCGTGAAGAGGGACTTGCCAAAACCCTTGAACAAATCCAGGGTTGAAAAGACTTTGATATCTCCGATGTTACGTAAAAGATCCCCCAGTACAGGAAGTGGGAAGCGATCTGGAATAGTTTTCGCATTTAACTTCCTAAAGTCAATTACTGGGCGCCAAGTACCATCCTTCTTAGGAAATAGGATCAAGGGTGCATTCCAAGGTGAATTTGGGCTAGTGCAAAAACCCTCCATCATCAAGCATTGATTGATCAATTCTTCTGCACAGCAACTTGTGAATGAGGCATTCTGTACGCAGGAAAGTAGAAAGTTCTAGAAACCAGGTTCAAGTGGAATACGATGGGAAAATAAGTTCGTTATACCCATCTCTCACCTGGTAAGGCAATGGCTTTACAACGTTTGTTCAACAGTGTCAACAAACGCTGACTTCATCGGGTGAAGTCAGTGGGAGCTAAGTCTTTCCCCCTCAACTGGGGAACAGATTGATCCAGTGAAGTGAATGAGGTCCTCCCCCGGCAGAAATAGCACCGACCCACTGGTCAGGTGACAACTCATCCCCCTACCTGAACAGGGTAAGGATAGTGAACAAGGTCAACAAGATTGGTATTGCTCTGAGGCGAACACTGTGACCAGAAGTGTTTGGGCCCGGAAAAATGATCTTACTATCTCTTACAACATGTAAGG
Organism: Cherax quadricarinatus; assembly: GCF_026875155.1. Lineage (NCBI taxonomy): Eukaryota > Metazoa > Arthropoda > Malacostraca > Decapoda > Parastacidae > Cherax > Cherax quadricarinatus. The sequence continues at coordinate 4,850 of NW_026476552.1, forward strand.
ATTGGTTCAACAAATAACCTTTTACTTTTGCAGGAATCACTGCAAACTAGACGTTATCACCATCTGGAACACTAAGAACAACAACAGACACTCTAGTGAGGGCACTACTGCGACAGAAACGTCTTTCTGCAGACGGCATGTGACATCAACAAGAGATGGCATTACTAGTTTTCAAATAATTGTTTTCCGACAAGGCGTCCCCTGTGGAGAAACTACTACTTGAACAGCAGACATTGCAGGGATAGGCTCAGCACTCAAGGTAGTCAGAGCGTCCTCGGACACTTGAGGTAACTGGACACTATCTTGCAAGTCTGAAGTTGCAGAACACAGACAGAAGTGACAGGATCATCAGTGCCTGACCGCTTGGGGACGCTACTGGAAAATGGGACTGGCCTGTAAGACTTAATTTGAGTGTCATACTCTGGGGGCAGTATGGCAGATCTCGGGTCCAAGCTGGTAACCCCAAAAATTTGGGACGATCAAGTCATCAATTTGACATGCCATCGATAAGGGTCGAGCACAATGCGTAAGTCTCGCATGGAAGCAAAGCCCAGTAGAAGGGCACCAGGAAAGTAATCTGGTCGACAACAAGGAAGGAAGCAGTTTAAGTCTCTACCTTGGATAGAAAAGGTGAGGGAATCCGACCTCGGGCACGCAGGTGAGAACCACTACTCCACTAAGGGAGGACACATGAGTCGGTTCACGAGAAGGACATGTAACTGCTTATCCTTAAACAAACTAGACCTAATAATATTGACTTGCCCCCAGAGTCCATGAACAAATGAACGGGCGCATTATGAACAGATGCTTGCACTATAGGGGCCCAAGGTTGCCATTGGAAGTTATGTGCAAACAAAAAGGTGGATTGTCATCAAAAAGACTGTTTTCCATTCATCCCCAAAATCATCTATGTCAGAGACATGTGAAGCAACATCATCAGCAGGATTTTCATTCTCGAGACTGCTTAAGGCTTTAAAAGGGAAATTGTGAACGGGAATGGGGTACTCATTATCACCTACTGTCACCATGGGACGGTTTGACTGGGGCGCTCGAATTCCCCCGAATTGGAAGAATGAACCTGGTTCTGGTTATTTTGAGAATTGGAAGAATGAGCCTGGTTCTGGTTATTTTGAGAACCACGATATCTGTTCCTCTACGGGTTCTGCGGTTGGAACGGCCACGGAAAGACCTAGAGTATGAAGGTTTTTAGAGAGCATTGCACTCAGATGTGTCATGTCCATGTATTCTATGATAAGTACAGTAGGGGAAAATCTGGATACTCCCTCATCAGTACGACGTCCTCTTAGGGTAACTATCAGGACAATTAATTGCAATATGGCCACGGAGACCACAGTTACAACAAGTCCGCCGACTATGGTTACTGAATATACTATGAATACTACGAGGTTATAACTGGTCCTTGTGATCGTTTGAGATGGTTGACGACCACGATTTGGTCTCTGTGGCGCAAACAAAAGGTGGCAGACTGAGGCATATGGTGAAATTACTTATGATACATGGGAAAGTACCCTGGGGGCACAAGGAACGTACATGATTTAAGGCTGTAAGTGGTTCCATCGTCACAGTTGGAGGATGGGGCCTCATAAGCACACACGGAAGCAGGCGGCATTAGTTCTTTGATTTCTCCCCAAAAACTGCTATTTATAGCAAGCGATTCTGTAAATGGTTTTAGGGGCCCCTTCAGGGAGAAAAAGCTGAGGACGGGGCAGCATTGATAAATGATGAAAAAGTTTTGTCTAATCAACAGCAAATGCACTCAACGATTCATTACTCATGGGTGGGAGCATTCACTAGTTCCCTAAGAACGACATATGGACAACTGTTTTTACTGGGACAAGGAAAGAACGAACAGTTCCCTCATATTTGGACCACTTAGTAAATTCCTGAAGTCACGCATATCAAGGAGATCAACAACGTGAACAGCAAACAGGGATCGATGAAGAGGTTTTTTAGCAAGTCTGAAAAGACTTTCCCTGAAGGAGGAACTTCAAACTAGAGCACCAGCAAAAGAACGAATGGCAGTAAAACCATGCTTCAAGACTATGTACATGGCCATTGAATAAAGGTAACGCATCAAGGAATCACGAGTAATAAATATAGTATCTCGGGGTCGGTCGGTCCCTTTTAGTCGCTAAGGAATTGTGAGGACTGATACAGGACCGCAGTACCTAGAGGTCTGAGTGTCGACATTCACTAAGGTATCACTTGACGGTATGTGAGACATAATGGCAAAGAAGTTGCACGAGAACAAATAAGGCAAAAATAAAGAACAATAAAAATTATACAAAATGCTAAAATTGAAATAAAAGAGATGCAACTAATTCTGCAGAAGTAATAAAAAAAATGTCTAAGATACACTGCAAGAGGAAGAACAACTCAATGTAAAGAACTGTTGGCCAAGATAAAAATTACATTGAAATTTACAAGTAAAAATATTACTGGAGACTGAATAAAATTCAAAATGAGCTGTCTTTACTCTTGCTAATAAAGAAATTAAGAAAATTTTAAATCAGTGTAAAAAGTAGAAAATAAAATCACTAAATTGTATGCAACGGGAGATAACTGGGAAATTTAAATATTTTCTAAGAATGCATAAACAAAATTAAAATATAATGCAAAGACAACATCAGGAAAATTAATAAAATGAAAAACAAGATGCAATAATGAACTGAGAATAAAAGCATAAAAATATCAATAAAAGAAAATAATTTCACTGCAGAACAAGTGCAACAAAATAATTCACTGCAGAACAAGTGCAACAAAATAATTCACTGCAGAACAAGTTCAACAAAATAATTCACTGCAGAACAGTGCAACAAAATAAGGTGTAAAATAATCACTGCAATAATAAAGGGCCTCACTGGGAAAACTCAGGTTAAATAATAAAATAAAAATATGAAGAAAAACTGATTGAACACTTTAACTCTTAATTGTAAATTAGACAAAACAATTTCCTCAAACAGAGTAAAGAAAACACTTTACGTTAAAAGTAATTGAAATTACGTCAAGAGTGAATTTGTTCAAAGAAATATAAAAAAAATGAATAAAAATAAAACAAAGGAACAAAACGGGAAATATAACACTTACAAGTGGCGGGGCACACAACACTTACAAGTGGCAGGACACACAACACTTAATCACGTATTATTATTTTAGTTCTACAACAAAATCATTGCTGTGACTGATACGAAAAAAAATTTGCTGGGCAAAAATAATGGTACACAATCTGCGAAAAAATTAGAGGAATAGAGACACGCTGGCATACAAAAAAGGTACACATAGAAATAAATGGATAATTGTAAACTGGGGTGAATATCACTGCATGAAATACAATGACAAATACTGAGAATACAATGCTGAAAGATACAATAAAAAAAATGAATCACTTCACACAGAGTGACTGACTGGCACACTACACAATAATACTTACACAACAGAGAGTACAAAAAAAAAAAAAAAACACAGAAAAAAAAATATAAGATGAGCGAAAACAAACTGAAAATATTGCAAAAATAATGAGTCAAAGAAACACTGAGTCTACACTGAAAACACAAGGCTTAGGGTACACAAGAAATTCACTATAAATGTCTCCACACGCAAATGTCTTTAAATGCCCAAAAAAATGTCCTAAACAGAAAATTATCACAGAAGTCTGGAGGAGTCGACGGGATGACGGTGATGAGGAAGGTTGTCCTGTGCGGTGAGACGCCGACACTCACACTGTCGTCGGGAAAAAATGCGCTTCTCGGGGGAACTCACATAATTGGCTTTAAACATTGGCGCTCAGCTACAAAACTCTTGACCAATTACGTGAGCCAAAACAGTTTCTAGGACCCGGTACAAGGGTGCAAACAACCACAGGTAGATGAGGTGGGTGGCTGGTGGTGGGGGGTGAAGGAGAGTGTATAGCGGTGGTGAGGTGATGAAATCTCGCTGGCGCTCTGGTGCGCACTTTCCCCTCACTACCCACGAAAAGGGGGCTGAAAAGCCACTCTATGCCACAGGAATGGGGGAAATTCCTCTTACATCCAACAGGGACCCAAAAAGCGATATATAGACAAATTCAGAAAACTTGCGTGGTTTATTTTCTCTCCCAGCGGGGTTAGAAGCTGGGTTGGCGACGGGTTTAACCCACAAATGGCGAGGGAAGACGGTAACGATTTGCACACGCAGGGAGGACAGGTGGATGACAGAACAGGCGGATGAAGGCGACGGCGTTCACTTCCACATCTGGCTTACGACGGGCTTAATTGCAAAATCCGGTCAACCCCTCGGAGATTGAAGCAATTAGCCACAACAAGCCAAAGTTTAAAAAAAAACGCTGCAACAGGCTTGCAGCTGGAGGTGGTGATGGGGTAAGCGGCTACTGGAGGTTCACCTTTGACCCTCCGCACCACAAAAAATTTTAACGCTTAAAATCCCCTTTCCACGCTCCCACACCGCTGGAAAAACCATTTATATGGGGGGGTTCGAACACTGGATGGGGTAAAAAAAATACTCACGGGGCGGGGTAGACTATAATTAAAAACGGTAGTATGGAAAGCCAAACACCGTGACCTCCTCCTTGCTCACTCTCGTCGACTAACTCCCCCCAGAAAAACCCATATTGAGGGGGTGTTTAAAAAACGCTGGGTCACACAATATAATACAGCAGTGATTCACGCAGAGACGGTTTTTAGGGGTCACTACTAGTACACTGGTTACGGGGGAAATGGTACAAATACTGAAGCCGCACCAGTTATTAAGATGTTTTGTTAATGCGGGGAGGCTTCGGCCCACCAGTTATATAAGAGTGTTATTTATGGGGCGAGGCTGTCCCGGCCCCCCTTTTTTAAAGAGGTATTTAGGGTGGCGAGGTGTCTGGCCGCAACCTTATGTAAGATTTTTTGTGTAGTGGTGGCGAGCTGTCTGGGGGCCCCACCAGGTTTTGTAAGGTGTTATGTAGTGGGGCGAGGGTGTCGGGCCCCACCAGTTATTAAGAGGTTTTAGTTTAGTGGTGGCGGGGCCGCTGGGGCCACCAGTTATTAAGGTTTTTAGTTTAGTGGGGCAGGCTTCTGGCCTCACCATTATGTAAAAGGGTTTGTTTAGGGGGCAGGTGTCTGGGCCCCCAGTTTTGTAAGATGTTGTTTAGTGGGGGAGGCTGTCTGGCCTCACCAGTTATTAAAGGTTTTTTGTTTTATGGGGAGGGGTTTTGGCCTCACCAGTTTTTTTAAGATGTTAGTTTAGTTGGGCAGGCTGTCCGGCCCCACCAGTTTTAAAAGTGTTTGTTTAGTGGGCGAGGCTGTCCCGGCCTCACCCTTATTTTAAGAGTGTTTTTGTGAGTGGTGGGAGGGGTGTCGGGCCCCACCAGTTAAGTAAGAGTGGTAGTCTAGTGGGGCGAGGGGTCTGGCCCACCATTAGTAAATTTTTGGAGTG
>NW_026476553.1:0-27476 GCF_026875155.1 Cherax quadricarinatus
CCGAATTATTTAAAAAATGTAAAAATAATGATAAGGTAGTTTTTAAAGCTAAAAAAGGAAAATAAAAAAGGGACTAAAATAATTTTGGGAACAAAAAAATGTTGATCAAATAATGGAGCTTGGGAATATATAGTATAGTATTTTAAAAAGGTAATTCTTTAAAGTTAGAATTTAATAAAAAATTAATAAAAAAAGGGCTAATTAAGTTGGGGGAAACATAAAGTTTTAATCAAAAAATTGCCTAAGGTCTAATATAATGACTTTTTGGGAGTCTATGTTTTGAGCTAGAATGAGCTTTGTACAACTAGATTTAATCTAATAATAAACAATCAATTTAAAATAGCACCAGTCTCTCATAGAAATTGCAATATGGTCAAAAATATAATGTTTTGGGGATTGATATAGTAAATGAGTTTAATCTTAATAAAAAAAAGGGCAAAGACTCTCAATTGTAATTGCACTAAGGTGTTATTTAAGTTTTTTACAAGAATTAGAGTATAACTAGATTTAAATTGAAAAGATAAAATATCAAGTTAAGGTAGCAAAAGAATAAAAAAAGTAAAAAAAAAAATAAATGGGGTTATTTGGGAAATTGTTAGAAAAAGATATTAAGGGCCTTGAGCAATAACAAATTGAAATATACACAAAATTGACACAAAAAATTGCACTAAGATAGAAAAAAAATCTTAGAGTAGGAATTTTAATAAAAAATTCGTTACATATGATCGCATGATTTTTTATTGACCTATTGTATCTTCTTCGGTATATATTTGGAAATAGTGATTCACTGTGTTTTTTTTGTCTCTATCACTCAGTTGTCAATTTATACGGAAACTTACTTTTCTTTTTTCTATAACGAAAGAAAATGGGAAAGTGGTATTTCCCAAATTAAAAAATGTTCCCTTATATTGACTTAAAGTTAAGTCTAATTATTTTTCTTTTTTTTCAGTTATTAATATGTAAAGACGCATAAATTCACTAGCTATTTTTCTATGTCTGCCGGCAATTCAACCCTTCAGATTCCGGAGCAACTTTACCCCTTTTAAATGAAGCGCCGCTATTTTGCTTTTTTTGGCTGCAAATTTGGACCCCGGGGACAAACCATTTGACCCATGAGCTTGCAAGGTTGTATCATAAGTCCAAATGGGGTTTTATTTGGAAAATTTGGGTGCACCAATGGTTGGGGGGAGCAATGAACCACCATGGCTGTATTTTTGTGTGACTAAAGCATGGATTAAACAGACTAAAGTCGCATAATATACCAAAATATTCCTTCAGCAAAAAGGGTCTGTTCCACACTTGAAGATATCCTGTACCTGTGTCCCTGAGCATGGAAATTTTATCAGAGTTGATACAGTGATTCTAAGGAGTTGGAAGTAGTATGAACCACCAACAAAGTCGACCAAACCTTTCCCCCCAAGTTGTGCTCAAATGACTTGGGAGAGCCCCAAAATTCCCAAAAAAAAGGCAACATTTATTGGCTAGACTGAAGGAACACGGTTTTGCTCCGGGAAACAAAATTAGCTTGGTCCCGTCATCGTAAAGCGGAATTCACTCATTCTTTGAAAAAGGGGAAAAATTTTTAGTTTTTTGTTAGATTTTTCTGCCTTATTAAACAATGGAGAGTCATAAAAAGCAGTTAAAGGAGACTCACATGATTCTTTAAAAGAATTTTAAAAAGGGTTTGTATTCTCTATAAGGGCAACACAGCTGCACTGTGCCATTTGGCCATAGTGCCCAAATGCAGAAACTTCGCAAATATGAAGACGTTGATTCTGCAATCAAGCCAAATCACAATTTTCTCTTTTGTGGTGTTTTTAAAAGTTATTGCTTTTTTTCCCCCATATTTTTTCAAAGGGATACCCAAAATATCTTTTTTTGTGTGTTTGAGATAGTGGGGCAGACACCAGATTTTGAACAAAAAGACGGCCCCCCAAAAACCGCTTCTTACCTGGAAACCCAAAACGTGAAAACTGTGCCACTGTTAACCCCAAGAAAATTTGCTGCCGCCACTCCAATTAAATTAGAACTTATGAAAAATTTTGTGAAGGCCTTGAAAAAGAATGGAACTTTTTAAATCCCTGGAGTAAAAATTTCCCTCGAAAGTAAAGGCAAACTAAAGGGGCAGGAATCTTTGTTGACCCCCCGATTCAGGAATTGATGAAGGACAAGCTTTTTGTGAAGCATTAGCGGTGTCGGGTTTATGCCGGGTTTTTTCATTTAGCAGATTGTCCACAATTTCCCTGGGAAACAGGCGCTCCCCCGAATATAAAAAAAAATTTATCTACAATTTGGGGTCTAAATGAAGTGAGATGCCTTTTTTGCAAAATTTTTGGGATATTTTTTCAAAATTATGGGGACAGAGTGAGGAAACGGAGAGCGGTTCCACAGGATATTTGCACCGAAACTTATACCAGGGAAAATGGAATGTCGCATAATGGGCGGAAATGTGGTCTTTGAAACGAAATTATCTCGAATGGTTCGAAGAGTCCCTTTGTGCCTGAAAATGTTACTGTCTTCTGCTGTAACTTTTAAGGAGAAGTTAAAGGGGAGGGTTTTTATTGGATTTTAATGTTTTGTACTGAGTAGGCACAATAAAAATGAGCGTGTCTGTATATTTTTTTGGCCAGGCTTTTAAAAAGGGTGGGGTGTGCTGTTTGGCACAGGAGCGGGTAACATCCGCACAGCAAGACGGTAACTAGTGTGTCTTTTTTGCAAGAGGTAGTATAGTGGCTGTTTTTTGAAGTGCTAGCTAGTAGGCGTGTCTTGTTGCAAGTGGTAGCTAGTATTTTGGTGTTTTGTTACAAGATGGTGGTAAAATGTTTATCGGGGTTGTGGGATGTGGCTAGGCGTCCCTTCTTATGTAAAGAAGAAATGGCTATAAAATCCTGAAAGATATGGGTTATGTAGAAGCAATGAAAACATTGAGTAAGTCAACTTTGGTTGGTAGCACAAAAGAGGTGGAACACATTGTTTAAAAAATTTCTAAAAGAATTTCAAGGAAGGATTCCCAGCTCAAAACTTAGGAAAAAAAACTGAAAATCACTGAAGTTTACTGACTCAATACAGTAAATTAACTATTAGAAATAAACAAAAATACTTAATAGGAAAAAAAACAGTATACTGTGATAATCCCTGTAGCGCGCAGCATATTTAGTATCTCAATAATAAAAAGGGACTGTAGCAGCGTGTGCCCCTTGTCATACAAAGCTGTAGCGCGCAGTAGTATCATGTGATATTGGGAAAAAACTAGAAAAAGAAAAACTGTTTTCCCGTCTTCAGTGCTTCCGTGTCCCTGGAAGCACTGTTAACCTGCTCGTCTTCAGTGTTTTCCGTGTCTGGAAGCATGTTAACCTGCTCGCCAGTGCTTCCAGTGTCCCTGGAAGCACTTTTAAAAACCTGCTCGTTTCGTGCTTCCAGTGTACCTAAAAGCACTTTTAAACCCTGCCACATGTTTGATACTGCGCTATTAAAATAGGATAAAAAAAAAACAAAAGTACCTATCGCAAGGACAAAATTTTTTGTATATGAAATTTTGATTAAACTTGCGAAACCCCTTTAGGCTCAGAATTATCTCTGAGTTACTAGCCCCTGACAAGTCCACACACCCGTTTTACTGCATTTTTGTGTTTTCTCCAGGACATGTGTCCAAAAGGGAAAAATGTATCCCGGTTTCTCAAATCCGGTATCCTCCCCTTTCCCCAGGTCTGCCTCCAACCAGTATCCTTTACCTTCCCCCAGGTCTGCCTAAAAACCCAGTTTCCCTTCCCTTCCCCAGGTCTCCCTCAACAACCATTCCCTTCCCTTTCCCCCCCAGGTTTGCCTCAACAACCAGTATCCTTACCTTCCCAGGTCTGCCTCAAAAACCAGTACCTACCTTCCCCAGGTATGCCTCAACAACCTTTCCTTCCCTTTCCAGGATGCCTCAACAACCAGTATCCTTACTTCCCGGGTCTCCTCAAAAACCATACCCTTCCCTTCCCAGGTCTGCCTCAAAAACCCATTATCCCCTTCTCCAGGTTGCCTAAACAACCGACCCTTTACCTTCCCAGGTCTGCCCCAAACCGGAATCCTCACCTTCCCCATCTCCCCAACAACCGTATCCTTACCTTCCCCAGGTCTCCCTCAAAAACCAGTACCCTTTCCCTTCTCCGGGTCTCCCTCAACAACCGTATCTTCCCTTCCCAAGGTCTCCCCAACAACCGGGAATCCTCCCCTTCCCCAGGCTCCCTCAAACCGTACCCTTACCCCCCCCCGGGTCGCCTCAACAACAGTATCCTTACCTTTTCCCCAGGTCTGCCTCAACAACCAGTACCCTTTAAACCCTTCCCCATTTTCCTCAACAACCAGTACCCTTACTTCTCCAGGTCTGCCTCAAAAAACCATACCCTTCCCTTCCCCAGGTCGCTCAACAACCATACCCCTTTATTCCCCCAGGTTTCCCCCCAACAACCAGTACCTTACCTTCTAAGTCTCCCCTCAACAACCATTTTATCCTTCCTTCCCAAGGTCTCCCCCAAAACCGGAATCCTCACCTTCCCCGGGTCTGCCTCAACAACCGTATCCTTCCCTTCCCCAGGTCGCCTCAACAACCAGTATCCTTACCTTCTCCGGTCTCCCTCAACAACCAGTATCCTACTTTCCCCGGGTATGCCTCAAAAACCAGTACCCTTTACCTTCCCAGGTCTGCCTCAACAACCAGTATCCTTACCTTCCCCAGGTCTCCCTCAAAAAAACCTATCCTTCCCTTCCCCAGGTCTCCCTCAACAACCAGTATCCTTACCTTCTCCGGTCTCCCCAAAACCATTCCTTACCCCCCCAAGGTCTGCCCCAACAACGGAACCCTCCCCTTTCCCCCAGGTCTCCCCTCAACAACCGTTCCTTACCTTCCCCAGGTCTCCCTAAAAACCCAGTATCCTTACCTTTCCAGGTCTCCCCTCAACAACCAGTATCCTTCCCTTTCCCCAAGGTCTCCCCCCAACAAGGGAATCCTCCCCTTTCCCCCAGGTCTCCTCAACAACCAGTACCCTTACCTTTTCCGGGTCTGCCCCCAACAACCAGTATCCTTCCCTTCCCCAGTCTGCCCCAACAACCGGAATCCTTCCCCTTCCCCAGGTCGCCTAAAAACCGGGTTCCTTACCTTTCCCCAGTCTGCCTAAAAAACCATTTTCCTTACCTTCCCCAGGTCTGCCTCAACAACCGGTACCCTTCCTTCCCCAGGTCTCCCTCAAAACCGTATCCTTCCTTTCCCCAGGTCTGCCTAAAAAACCCGGATCCTACCCCCCCCAGGTCTGCCCAAAAACCCCAGTTCCTTCCTTTCCCCCGGGTCTGCCTCAACAACCGGTTTCCTTACCCCCCAGGTTGCCTAAAACAACCGGAATCCTCACCTTCCCCAGTTTTCCCCAAACAACGTATTCACCTTCTCTAGGTCGCCTCAAAAACCCCGGTACCCTCCCCTTCCCCAGGTCGCCTCACCCCGCAATCCTAAAACTTCCCCAGGTCTGCCTAACAACCGGTATCCCCCCTTTTCCCCAGGTCTGCCTCAACAACCAGTACCCCTTCCCTTCCCCGGTCTGCCTCAACAACCGGTTTCCTCACCTTCCCCCGGGTTTCTGCCTAAAACAACCAGTACCCTTCCCTTTCCCCCCCCCAAACAACCGGTTTTTTCCCTTCCCCGGTTGCCTCACCCCGGAAATCTCACCTTTCCCAGGTATTTCAAAAAACGGTATTCTTCCCTTTGCTTAGGTCTCCCTCAACAACCGGTATCCTCACCTTCCCCGGGTCTCCCTCAACAACCAGTTCCTTCCCCTTCCCCCGGGTCTCCCTCAAAAACCCGGGGTTACCCTTACCTTCCCGGGTCCCTCAACAACCGGAATCCTACTTCCCCCAGGATTCCTCAAAAACCCGGTATTCTTACCTCTCTGGTCTCCCTCAAAAACCGGTATCCTCCCTTCCCCCAGGTCTGCCTAACAACCCAATCCTCCCCTTTCCCCCGGGGTCTGCTCAACAACCGGATCCCACCTTCCCCAGGTCCCCAACAACTGGTTCCCATTTTCCCCAGGTCTGCCTAAAAAACCGAAATTCACCTTCCCAGTCTGCCTCAACAACGGACCCTCCCCTTCCCCAGGTCCCCTAAAAAACCGGATTCTTACCTTTCTAGGTCAGCCTCAACAACCCCGATCCTACCTTCCCGGTCTGCCTCAAAAACCGCAATCCTCACCTTCCCCTCTCCCTCAAAACTTTATCCTCCCCTTCCCCCAGGTCTGCCTAAAAAACCCGGTATCCTTGCCTTCCTAGGCTCCCTCAACAACCCTCCTTACCTTCCCCGGTAGCCTCAACAACCGTATCCTTCCCTTCCCCCCAGGTCTCCCTCAAAACCAACCCTTCCCTTCCCCCCGGGTCTGCCTCAACAACCAGTATCCTTACCTTCCAAGGTCTGCCCCCCCAAAACAATCGGAATCCTACCCCCCCGGGTCTGCCTCAAAAACCGTACCCTTACCTTCCCGGTCTGCCTCAACAACCAATACCCTTACCTTCCCGGTCTGCTTCAACAACCCGGGAAAATCCTCCCTTTCCCCAGGTACCCTCAACAACCGGTATTCTTACCTTCTTGGTCTCCCTAAACAACCGGTATCCTCACCTTCCCCAGGTCTCCCTCAAAAACCGCATCTACCCCCCCAGGTCTCCCTCAACAACCGTACCCCTCCCCTTCCCAGGTTGCCTCAACAACCGGTATCCCCCCTTTCCCCCAGGTCTGCCCCAACAAAGGATCCTCCCCTTTCCCCCGGGTCTGCCTCAAACAACCGGTATCCTCCCTTTCCCCCCGGTCGGCCTCAACAATGGTATCCCCTTCCCCGGGTCTCCCTAAACAACCGGTTTACCTTTCCCAGGTCTGCCTCAACAACTGGTATCCTCCCTTTCCCGGGTATGCCTCAAAACCGGTTCCTCACCTTCCCCGGGTCTGCCTCAAAAAGGGGTATCCTCACCTTCCCCAGGTATGCCAACAACCGGTACCCTGTTGTTAGGAAAGGGACAAAGAAAGTTAGAAACTTTATTTCCAAAACGTTTTGCCTCCGTGGGCTTTCATCGAATAAGAAAATAGGCAGGAACAGTAGAGATGTGAAGACGATGTAATCAGTCCATCCCCCTTGTAGTCGTAAAATCTGAGGTTGTCAGTCCCTCCCCCCTGGAGAAGTTCGTTCCTAGTCAGGAACTATTGAAGACCAAGCGCAGTGCGGGGGACTTAAATACGCGGAAGGAGAGGTGCAAGGTATGTAGTAGTAGTTAGTATAGTGAAATGTAACCACTGGGGTCTGTCCCTCTCAGACCCAAACCTTCTCACTTGAAAAGCTGCCCAAGGGTTTTTTTCTGTATCAAGAGCCATGTTTTTGCAGTTCTGACAAGATGAACATCATAATGGTATACAATCCGACAGGTTGTTAGGTAAGACAAATGAAAAAGTTGACAATTTTATTCCAAAAACGTTTCGCCTACACAGTGGGCTTCTTCGTCGAATACAGAAAATAGGCGGGAACAGTAAGATGTGAAGAGATGTAAAAGTCCACCCCCTTGTAGTCTTTAAATTTAGGTTGTCATCCTCGGCGGAGAAGTTCATTCCATATCAAACTATCTAAAGATAAGCGACAGTGGGGGAGACAAAAAATTACTGTCGGAAGGAGGGGTGGGGAGATAGTAGAGTGTAGTAGTGAGAATGTAACCACGGGAAGGTCATGCCCCTCTCAGATAAAACACTCTCACTTGAAGAAGCCTACTGTGTAGGCGAAACGTTCGGAAAAAGTTTTCTAACTGTTGCATTGTTTTACCTAAAAACCCTGTGGGGTATTGTATCCCTTTTATGATGTTCATCTTTCGACACTGCAACCATGCATTTTGGGAAAGGGAAACCCCTTGGAAAAGCTTTTCAAGTGAGAAGTGTTGGACTAAAGGGGGGACATACCTCTATGGTTACATTTCACTACTACTACTACTCTACTCTCTGCACCTTCCCCTTTCCCGCATTTTTAAGTCTCCGCACTGCCTTGTCTTCAAAGTTCCGACTATGGAAGAATTCTCCAGGCCGGGGCTGACAACCTCAAATTCTACGACCAAGGGTGATGGACTGATTACATCTCTTCACATCTTACTTTTCCTGCCTTTTTTTCTGATTCGATGAAAGAAGCCCACTGTGTAGGGGAAACGTTTCGGAATAAAGTTGTCTAACTGTTGCATATGTGTCTTACCTAAAAAACTGCGGGATTGTATACCATTTGATGTTCAAAACCCGGGATCCTCACCTTTCCCCGGTCTGCCTCAACAACCCGGGATCCTCACCTTTCCCCAGGCTGGGGTCAACAAACCCGGGATCCTCGCCTTCCCCAGGGACTTGTCCCGGATATTGGTAGAAAATTGGGCCCACACCCACATTTTTCCCGAATGATTCTAGCCTCCTCTCCTTTTTGTTTTATGTTCGTAGCGCAAAAATCCCAAATCAACAGGTAAGAGTGGAAAAACCATATCATTTTTAACTCTATCCGAATTTATACACGGCACTTCCCTTTTGCTTTAATTTTTGACTGCCAACATTTCATATTTCAATTATTTTTACTGTAATTTAAAAATCGAAAACCCCCTAAAGTTCTTAATTTATCTTCAGAACATTAATTTTCGTCTTCAGTTGGAATTACCCTTTGGTTAAAAGTTAAAGATATCCACTAAGTAAAAATAATTTTTTGGACAAAATGTATCGCAAAACCAAAAAAAATTTTCTTGGTACTCAAGGGTAAAAACCCAACTTATCCTCGAGTTTTAACTCGTGACAAACTTTGCTTGGAGGAAAATCTTGCTTCCGTGGCAGAAGATTCCATACTTGCTTCAACTTCTTTATAGTTTGGGGGAAACAATCGTGATTTAATGACAAATTTTTTTTGTAGTTAACATTTTTTTTAAAATTTGTCTAGTACAGCTTGAAATGTTGCAAAAAAAAGGGTATTAAGTCTAAAAAACACAAAAACGAGTCTGTTTGGATAAATTTTCAGAGGGGCATGAAAAAAGTTTTTGGAGTGATTACCGTCCCAAAAATTTTATAGGGGACCAGGGGGCTACTTGGGGGGAAAATTTTTAAGGGCCCCAAGGCCGATAATGTAGTAATTCTAGGAGACTTTAACTTTGTCATATTGATTGGAATTTCTTGACTGGGGAAATTTGAACATACGACTTCTTAGAAGAGTTCGGATTGTTTTTTGAAGCAGTTTGTGCAGAACCCACAAGGGGAAAAAAACCTGCTTGATTAGTTATGGCAAACAATGAAACCCTTGTTTAAAAATTTTGAAAATTTTAGAGGAACTGGGTGCTGGACCACAAATCAATTTCATTTTTGATTGAATGGAAGACGAAAGTAGCGATAACTCATAACTTTCCCCGATTTTCGTTAGAGATTTCGATGGGGTTAGAGAAACTTATCATCTGTTGATGGGGAAAGAAAGGGCTTAATATGACAGTTTTTGAACACTAACAGCTGCTCAAAGAACGTTTTTTTCCCAATAAAAGAAAAAAAAAGATCAATAGAAATAAACCCAAAAAGGAGAATAAAGGGTCAAAAACTACTAGGGAAAGAAAGGAATTTTTTTTGGTATAAAAGAGGTAGGGTCATCTTATAATCAGTATATTGACTTAAGAGGGCATTTAAAAAGGGGGTAAAAAAAGCTAAAAGGGACATGAAATTAAAAATTACTGGGATTCTAAAAATAACCCAAAAAATTTTTCCCCGGGTTTAGAACAAAAGTTAAGATAAGATAGGTCCCCTTAAAAAAAAACTATGGGGACCACTGACAAAGAGAATGAAAAAGTGCTCGATTTTTAAAAATTATTTTCTCCGTTTTTACACAGGAAAACACTAACAATATTCCGTAATTAAATTTTTTTTGTGGGCTAGAAGAAGTAAAATGTACATCACAGTCACTGTAAAGGTTGTGAAGCAGATAGACAGACAGAAGCAAAAAAAGTCGCCCGGGGGGCCTGATGAGGTTTTTTCAGGGTTCTTAAGGAATCAAAAAAAGGAACTCTGTGAACCCTTAACTAATTTTTTAATTTATCCTTCAAACAGGTGTATTCTGATATGTGGAAATGGCTAAAGTAATTCCTTTTTTAAAACAGGGACAATCTTCCGCAATTACCCCCAAAAAGCCTGACCCCAAATTTAGGCAAATTACTGAGTCAATTTACTGAGATTTTAAGAAGCCCTCTGATAAGCATAGTTGTTAAAATATCAGCATGGTTTTACAAGAGGCCGGTTTTTCAATAATTTTTAAATTTTTCTAAAGTTTTGAGGCGTTGACCCGAAAGAATTTGATATTATTTACTTAGATTTTAGTAAGGGTTTGATAGGTTTCCCACCATAGACTGTTAAAAGAAAGTGGCAGCTCATGGCACGGGGGAAAAATGCTCTCGTGGATCGATATGGCCACTGACGGAAGCGAGATTGTCCATAAATGGGGTTAATCCGGTGGGGTCTGTAACAAGTGGCGTTCCCCAGGGATCAGTTTGGGCCGTTTTTGTTATAAAATATACAATGATCTTATGAGGGAATTTCTTGAATGAGCAAATTCGCCGATGACACAAAGATAGGTAGGATAATTTATTCAAAAGAGATGTTATGGGAAATTAGGAGGATTTAAACAAACTCTATTTTGGTCAGAAAAAAATGGCAGATGCATTTAAGTGATAAATGCAAAGGTTCTGAAGCTCGGGGTGCCCATAACCCCTTTCTTTGAAATTACTGAATGTAGACTTAGCCATCAGATTCGAAAAGGGCTTGGGGGTTATGGGAACGCAACCCTTTAAAACCCAAAACAGCAATACCCAAGCGAAGTAATAAGGCAAAATAGTTCTGGATTTATATCAAAAAGGTAAGCAACAAAGTCCAGAGGTCATAGCAGCTTTTACACATTATAAGGCCTACCTAGATAGCAGTTAGTTCTGGTCTCCATATAACAGAATGGACAAAAATTCGTTAGAAAACATTCAGCGTAGGATACAAATTAATACAAGCTTAGAAATTTCCTTTGAAGAAAGATTGAAAACTTTAAATTACATTCACTTTTTAACGAAAATGGGGGGGGACCTGATCGAAGTTATAAGTTAAATTGGTATTTAAAAAAGGGGAAATTTTTTTAAAGGTCTTTAGGGTGTCCTCCAAGAAAAACCCCGTAAGGATTTAAAAAAGATAAGTTTTGATTTTGAAAGGACATAGGAAAGTATTGGTTTGGAAAAGGTATTGAGAGTGGAACAGCTACCCCCGTTTGGGTTTTTTAGGTGGGGCTTTTGGGGATTTAAATTTAGGTTGGGTAAGTCATGAGGGGGGGGTTGGGTTTGAGTGGGACTTTCCTCAGAGCTTATTTTTGGGTAGCATTGAAAATTGGGTTGGGCAAATGTTTTGTTAGTGGGTGAATTGTAAAGGACCCGCCCAGTATGGGCCAACAGGCTTCTGCAGTGTTCCCTTTTTATGTTTTATAATGTTCTTTGTTCTTACTTTGATTGTTTTTTGCAAGCAACACCCCCACGATGGAAAAGTAAAGTTTTGTTATACTTTACTGTTTTTTTCTTCCGATATACATAACTTAAAAGGACCAACTATTAAAGGAGCAGGTGTACAAATTCCCGCACAGGGTTTCAAATACAAAAGAACGTTCCAAATACTTAAAGGATGAGTAATCTTTGCCTGTTTTTTTTTAAATTAATTCATTTAAAATTAATAAAATTTTGGGGAAAAATTTAAAGGCTGTTAGGAAAATTTAACTTTGGGGGAGTGGTGGTTGTTTTGCGTGGAGAAATTTAATGATTGAAGGCTCTTTTCTTGCAATCTTTGATGAAAAAGGGAGGAAAAGTAAAAACAGTGAGGGTTTGATGAAAGTATGTACATTCCTCGTCAAAAAAACTCAGGACTACAAATTTTGGAACGCTTTAGGGAAAAACCCCATGTATCCTTTTTGGTTTAGTATCTTGACTGGAAAAAAAGTCGTGAGATTATTTTTTTTGGTACGTTTCCCATAAACTTGAAAAACTTAGGTTTTTGTCTACTTTGTGAAGAGGACGAAGGAAAGGTCCTGTCATTGGACTCTTTTCTATGTAAACTGGATCGCCGGTTCAAATGCGTTGAGCATTGCCCGTTGATTCCGTCATCAAAAAAGTTTTGGGGTTATTACGAGGACGTCGTCCCCTAACGTAACCAAGTGACGCTTGAAGGGATGAGTTTCGAAAATTTCAGACTCTGGTGTTCCATGTACAGTTTTGGCTAAGACGGCACTGATGGGGGAAACCCCCTTCCCTGCGTAGGTTTGTTTTAGAGCTTTTTATTGGAAGAAAAACAGTTTAAATTAACACAAAGTTCAACAATCAACAAAATCTCCGGGAGGTAGAGGAAGATTAAGTCCTATTGACTTTCTCGAAACCTCGATGGGTTTTGTGGTAGGTACTTTAGTGAAGAGGGAAAGTCCCGTCCATACTGTTTTTTTAAAGGGCCTGATTGATTACGCGTGAACCCCGATGGGTTTGTGGTAGGGAAATTTGTGAAAGGGAAAATACGTCCAAACTGCTTAGTTTTTGTTACGGATGGAGAGGTTCGGAGCGGTTGAAAGGTCGCCTGAATGTTTAAGATACGGGGCTGATGGTCCCCCAGAAGGAGGAAAGATGTTTGGCAAAAAATCCCGGCTAGTTTTGGTGGCAATGCCCATACCTGACTACTGGTTGAGAGGAATATATGTTTTTGGTTTTGGGTAAACCATTCATGTGTGTTTGGTTTGGGGTTTCTGGGGAACAAGACAAAGTTTCTTCCCTTCTTAGTGCGTTTGAGTATTTGTCTGGGTTTTGCATAGAAAAAACTTTGGTGGTGTCTCCCACTGTCGAGGTGATGGGTTCGTAGGACTGATATTCAAAAGGTCCATCATTTTTGGGGCTGATCATGGTTTGAGTATGACGATCCACCCCTTTTTCGGGGGTGGGGACGATAATGTTGGGGTCGTTAGCGAGGTCTAGAGGGCATAATATATCGTCTGGAAAATTAGAAGAAGGTTCACATTAAAACTGCATTTAGAATGCCCCTATATAACCCTTCTGGAAGTTGTTGTCACTGTTCTATGGTTCCCGGAAAATAGGTTGAGTGATAGGGTTTGCGTAGTTGGGGGGTACATATATATATATATATTTATTAATTTTATTATAATAATATATATTTATAATATATATATATATATTAATATAATAACCAGAAAAAAAATCCAAGCACCCCCGAACCAGTCAATGTAGGTGAAAGAGCAAAAACCTCACACCCCCTCAAAGAACGTTTAAAAGCATGGAGGGGAAAGATAACTTGAAAAACGCCTGTGTAAACAGCGAATTCCCCAATATTTAAAAGCGGGGACGCCCAACTAGGGGCCAAAGAAACTAATTTCCGCAGACGCAAGTTCCTATTCAAATTTAAAAAAACAAAAGGACTTCCCATTCTGAAAATCCTAAAAAAGAAACTTCCTGAAAACGTAACCCCCCTCACATGTCTTCCCCGTTAATACTACACAAGTCATTACAGAAAATGAAAATTGAAAAAGGCCTTCTTGCCAGCTCCATTAAATATTTGTCTAACCCATTTTTAGTTCCCCGGAATAGCTTTTAAATCCTTTTTTCTCAAGTTAAGTTAGTTAATTTTTTCTAACATATTGTATTAAACACTACTGCTTCTAAACTTATTCACACTACTACTCCACTAGTATTGCACCTCACTTGACCAATATCCCCTGTGCCATGCCTGTTTGTAAAGGCTTGACAAATCCTGGAAGCGAAAAGTTGCCCAATAAAATTCACATTAGTGCCCTTTTATCCCTTTTCTATACATTTGTCGGTAATTTTATCAACTTATTACAATTTTTTAAAAATAAGGTCAGGGAAGTTTTTCAGGTTTTTTTGGCACAAAAAAAATTTTTTTTATTACTAAATTAAAAATATACTTTAAATGCAAAAAGAAAATTTTTTAAAGGACTTAATTTTTAATGACTGCTTGTAATTGTGTGTGTATATATATATATATTTAAAATTTATATATATATAAAATATAATATATATATAAAAATATATTTATATATATATATATATATTATAAATTTAAAGTTGGTTGGGGTGTGTGTTTTGGTGTGTTTGTGTGTGGTGTGTTTGGGTGTGTGTGTGTGGGTGTGTTTGTGGTGTGTGGTGTACTCACCTGTTTACTACTTTTGAGGTTTTGGGGGTCGAGTCCGACCCTGGCCCGCCCCTTCCTGATCGTACTAGGGACTCTCCCCGGCCGTGGCTTTATCATACCTTTGCTTAAAGCTATGTATGGTCCCCCTCCACACATCGTTCCCAAAAAATTCCATTATGACTATCGGGTGAAGAAAAACTTCCCAAAAAATCCCCGTGTTATCTGTGTCTTCAGTTCCAACTTGTCCCCCTTTTTACTGTGTCCAATCCTGGAACACCTGTCTTTTTCCACCCTTTTAATTCCCCTCAGTTTTTTGTATGTCGTTATCATTCCCCCCTATTTCCTTCCTCCAGGTCGTAGGTTTATTTCCCCAAAATTCCCCCGTAGGGGCATCCTCTTAGCTCTGGGACTAGTCTTGTTGCAAACCTTTGCACTTTCTCTAGTTTTTCACGTGCTTGGTAGGTTTTGGGTTCCCAAAATGGTGCGATCTCCAAATGGGCCTAACGTACACGGGGTAAAGGGTCCTGAAAGATCCTTATTAAGATGTCGGAAAGCTGTTCTGAGGTTTGTGTGTGTGTGTGTGTGTTGGTGTATTGATATATATATATTATATATAAAATTTTATTATATATATATATTATATATTAAAAATATATTTATATATATTTAAAATATATATATTATATATTATAAAAAAGGTCTTTGTGGGATTTTTTGGGTTTGGAAAAGGCTTTGACAGGGTGGATAGGGGGGCAATGTGGCAGATGTTGCAGGGGTTGGTGTAGGAGGTAGGTTACTGAAAGCAGTGAAAACTTTTTACGGGATATGAGGTCAAGTTAGAGTTGAGGGGAAAAGGCAAATTATTTCCCAGTAAAAGTAGGGCCCTTAGACAAGGGTGTGTGATGTCACCGAGGTTTTTAATAATTTATAGATGGGTAGTAAGAGAAGTAAAAAGCGGGGTCTTTGGGAAGAGGCGTGGGTTAAAAGATAAAAAATACACATAAAGGGGAGTTCCACATTGCTTTTGCTGATGACACGTGTCTTTGGAGATTCTGAAGAGATTGCAGGATTTGGGGGATGAAATTTGGTAGGGTATGCAAAAGAAAAAAATTAAAAATGAATACAGGAAAAAGTAAGGTTTGAGGATAAAAAAAAATTAGGTGATGAAAATTGGATATCAGAATGGGGGAAAAAAGGGGGGAAAAATTTGGGAGGGGGAATGTTTTTAATATTTGGGAGTGGATTTGCAGCGGAAAAGGGGGGTTAAAAGATAAGAATCAAAATTAAGGGGAAAAGGGTTTGGTGGTGCCTTTGGAGTTTGGGGAAGAAAAGAATTTTGTTTGGAGGCAAAGAGGGGAAGTATGAGATTTTAAGTTTTTACCAATTTGGGGTTGAGTGGTTTAAAAAGTTGGGGAAAAGGGAGGGTGGAGGAGGGAATGTATTCGAGGGAATATGTGGTGTGTTATGGGGGAGAAATTCTAGTTTGGAAAGGGGAGGTCCCGGATTTTAAAAAAACTTTGGAGGGCGAGGGGGTTTTTGGGGTTTGTTACATTAAAAAGGGGGGGAAAAACAGAATGTTTTTCAAGAGGAAGCTGAGTGGAAGGAAGGGGGGGGGTAGGGGTTTCGGTGGAAAAGGTTGGGGGGAAGGGGTTAAAAGGTTTGGGGTCAGGGCGGGAAGGGTTTTTTTGAGGGGGTTTGAAGGAATGAATGGAGACAAAGTTTTAAATGACTCTGTGGAGGGGCGAAAAATTTAGGGGGGGTTGGGGAAAAGGAGGGGTTGGTCCGGGAGGGAAAATACAGGCTGACTTGAAGGAGGGGGGAATGTTATTTAAAAAATTTGTGTGTTAAACCCCCCCTTTGGGGAGAATGAGGGGAATGATGGGTGAAGTTTTTTTTTTTTGGGACCCTGGGGGGAATGGCCCAGTTTAAAAAAAATTTATTTAAAAATTTAAATTTAAATTAAATTTTTTTTTAATTTTTAATTTTATTTTAAATATATATATATATTTATATATATATATTTTTTTTAATTTTAAATTTTTAAATAAAATTATTTTTTAAATAATTATTTATATAAAAAAAATTTTTATAATAATTTTATAATTTTTTTAAGTCCTCCCCAAACCCCCAAACTTCCCCATTTGGTTAATGCAAAGTCCCCTATGCCCAGGATGGGGTTGCATTTGTAAATTTTTCCCTAAACAGAAATTTCCCCAACCTTTTTTAAACCCAAAACCGCTTGGGTCAAAACCACCCCGGCCCCCTTTATTTTTTCCCACATGTTCCCCAAAACACATTCCAACATACCCGTTTTTTTTTCTTCAATCCCAAAACCACCAACATCCCTGCGACAGAATAAAAACCACCGCCTTTTTTTTCCCCATAAAACCAATTTTCACCAATTCTCAATTTCACAACCAAACACCAAATCTCCCCCGACTTTTAACCCAAAAAAAGGGGGCCAAAACCCAGACACCATTTGGGAAAACCCCATTTTTAATTTCAAAACACCCTCACCCCCCCTATTTCAGGGCCGAAAACCCCAGCATCACCACTCCCCCCACCCCCCCCTCACCCAACCACCCTTCCCTCCACAAAAACCACTACTTTCAAACAACCTAAACCCCCACTTTGCAAACAAAAACCTTTCCACACCCCAAAATTGTTCCATGGGACACCTTTCCAAATAGCCAACATCCAATAAAAAAGAAAACTCCACCACCATTTCCTTCAAACCGTCATCGAACAAAAAACAAATTTATCTGCTACCAAAAAACCGTTCCTCTACAACACCATAGTTTTTAATCAAGCCCGATTAGATCTCATTATCTTAGAAACAACTTTTTACACAGCCTAGACTAAAACCAAACAATCACGGGTCCAACTATACAAAAGCAGACAAACAGGCACGAGGCACAACTCCCACCAAAAAATTCAAACACATCCCCCACAACAAACAACCATCTCAGCCCCGCAGGCTGCTACCAGATCTTCAAACCTCTGGGGAACATTTCCCCCCCTCACCCACCTCACCCAACGTTATTAAACAATTCAAAATAAAACACTGGAACACTGCCCCAAACAAAAGAAAAACCCCAAAAAGCCACATACATCTAATCTTTCCCTCCCCCAAAAAAATCGACACTCCTTTGACCAACACAGACTCTCCTCAAACCTTCCTCCCTGGCTCCTGGTGCTCTGGCCCTAAACCATTTTCCCCTAAAAACATTCCTGCTTATCATTACCGCCTACACAAACCTCCTCATTGCCTCCCTTGCCTCGGTATTTCCTTCCCTTTCAAACTGTTGCTATCCTCCTTCCAAACCAATAAAGACCACTCTGACCCCGAAACTATCCCCCTTTAGCCTCCTCGAAACTTTAGGAAAACTCTTTGAAAAACTCATTAATCATCGCCTTTGCAATACCTGGAAAACAATTCCCACTTTTGATGGCCGTTTTGCTTAGAACACCAGATCCAACGGATGCCATTAAATCATTTTCCAAAACATCCCCCAAAACACAAAACAAAAAAACAGGACGCCTGGTTGCAAAAAGGGCGTTGAAAAAGCTTTTGACATATTGGGACGAAGGGGTCAAGTACAAAACCGCACTAACTTTAACCCGCCCTCACTACTCTAAACACCTCTGAACTTCCCAGACGGGCGTACCCGAGAATAAAAAATTCCCAAAGGGTGTTACTCTGACTACTTCAACTAAAAAGCCCGGTCCCCCCGGGATTGTCCTCTCCCCTACCTCTACATTTTTACCTAACGCATTCCAACACCTGTAAACCCCAACTCCATACACAGCCATGCGCACATTACCAACTTATCACTCAGCCCCGATAGATACACTCAACACAAAACAAAAAATGAGGTCGAGGATAGCCTCTGGGAAAAAAATTGGAGGGTCAAAACCCCTGCATTTAAATCAGCCTTACATATTTTAACTAAGGAAAAGTAATCCCCATACGTCGAGTCAGAAACAGTAACCCGCAATTACATCCCCACACACAATCTGCACTGTTCTTGGGGTAATCTTGACTACCTTCGTTTACATGGACACATTCACTCAAAACATGCAAAGCTATAAAGGGCCCCTTTGGGGCCCCTAAAGCTGAAACTGCTCTCAACGCACCAAAACTACACCTCTACAAAACCCTAATACGTCCTCTGATAAATTACTCTCCCTAGCCCTTCTCTTGGGAGCAAAAACAAACTTTTTTAAACTGCAGGGGTCCAAACAAGGCGCTCGCTGGGTGCTTTATGTCAGATGGGGGGGACTTTCCCAAGCGATTTCCATGCCCCTTAATCTGTAAGGAAAACGCTCAGTGACAGACAGAAGCAAACTTGGACACGACATGACTATGGACCCTCTTTTTGGGCAAGACATTCGCAACCCCCAAACCAACACAACCCTTTTTTGAAGTTGACACATGTGCAACATCTGGGAAAACTTTTTGTAGACGTTTGCCACCAGTGGCTTTATCAATCAGTTCTAGGGCCAAAAGGAAGCAGTGAATATAACAAAAGATGAGGGAATCAGTCCCTCACCCTTTTGGGTTAGTGTTACAGCATCGTGGTGGGGAGAAAATTTCTCCTCCACCCGGTGCTGGAACATAACTCCCAAAGGTGAGGGGTTGATTACCTCATTTTTGTTTTTAGTTCTCTGTCTTCCTATTAGTCCCAGAATTGTTTTGATAAAGCCCCTGGATGGCGAAACGTCTCAATAAAAATTTTTAATGTTGCACATTGTCTTAACTTTCATATTGTCGGTTTTTTTTTACCCTTTCTTGCACAACCTTTTTCTCCTTTCTGATCCTCCTAACCCTTTTACAAAAAAACCTTGATTCGTGACAGGTACCTTCCATGAAGGTACCATTCTTGACCCACATTCGCTTAGCTTTTGGGTTAAGAATGACCGTTTACACTCCTCTCTCGTTTTTAAACGTGCTGTCCCCTTCCTCCCCCCCCCCCACCGGAGTCCAACAAAGAGGCTGATTTCTCTTTTCAAATCCCGTCCCCCGATCGCATTCGCTGTTGGTTAAACCCGGCTCCCATTTTACGATAAAAACACTCCTCCCAGCATATTTTTTCGTCTGTCCCGTCTTCCCCGCTCATCCCATTTGGGTCTTACCTGGGGAAATTTCGTTGTTCTTGTTTGCACTGTTTTTTTAACGGCTTTACAAAGCCCGGAGAGCGAAACGTTGCCACAATAAAATGTCACATATAGCTGCCCCGTTCCTTTTATATAAAATTTTTGTAATTCTATAACATTATTTCAAATTTTTAAAAATAAGGTCAGGAAGTTTTTTTAGGTTCTTTTTTTGGACAAAATATTTTTTTATTAAAATTAAATTTTAAAAAATATTTTAAAAAAACAAAAAAGAAAATTTTTGAAAGGACTTAATTTTCAATGATGCTTGCTAAAATTTTGTTAATATATATATATATTATAAATATATAATATATATTATGTGGTGTGTTTTTGTGTGTGTTTTGTGTGTGTGTGTGTGTGTGTGTGTGGTTTTTGTGGCGGTTTTTGTTGAGTATTAAATTTTGTAAACAAATCTAAAATATATTTAGTTGGTTAGGCTAAAAAAAAATTGTTGTTATAAAAAGGGTTGGTAAGTTTTCTAAGATTCTTTTGGAGCAAAATTAAAAAAATTTCATTAAAATTTTTGAAAAAAATATATCTTTAAACGTAATTCACGCTCATTTGTATTGGTGTGAGTACATGGGTTGTAAATGTTGTAAAATAAGAGAAGTGCTGAAGAGCAGTGTAGATGTCATAGCTGAGGGCAAAGTGTGGTGTGAATAATAATACAGAGAATCCGTTGTTCGAGGAGATTAGGAAGGAGGAAGTGGGGGATTACCAAAACTATTATCCAGAGGGCTGAGGAGGGTATTAAGATGGTGTTTTTGACATTAGAAGAGGGTGGAAAGAAATAAATGACTTCGAGAGTATACCGTTTCGTAGTGGAGGAAGGCGGGGTAGAGTTCGGCCTAGGAAAGGTTGGAGGGACGGGTTAAAAGGAGGTTTTGTGTGCTGAGGACTGGACTTCCAGCACACAAGCGTGCAGTGAGCGTGTTAGGCAGGAGCGAATGGAGACAAATGTTTTTTAGGGCTGACGTTTCTGTTGGAGTGTAAGCAGGTAACATTTATGGAAGAGGGATTCAGGGAAAACGGCAGGCCGGACTGTGAGTCCTGGAGATGGGAAGTACAGTGCCTGCACTCTAAGGAAGGGGATTAATGCTGTCAGTAATTTAATTAAAAAGTGTGGTGCCAGGGCATGCCTCTGGCAAGACAGAGATGGAGTGAATAATAATGAAAGTTTTTCTTTTCTCTGCCACCCTGCCATGGAGGGAAACGTGCCCAATGTGTTAATAAAAAAAAAAAAAAAAATAAATAAAAAAACTATGTGTCTTCAATGGGTTCAAAGCTGAGATGAGATATTTCCTATGGGTGGACCAGGTTTCCAGGTACTCCGGGTGGTGATTTATTATACGGGCGCAGATATTTGTGTCCTCCCCTGTTATCACATCAACCTGTATATATAATGATATGATAGAACTTGTGTTGGTAATATATGGCAGTCCTTGACATGAAGTTGCCACAAATAAAAGTTAAGTTCTTCTCAGAGAAACAACTTTGTTTGTAAGTATAGAGAACAATATTACACATGAGTGCTGAGAGTGTATGCGAGTGAAGCGCACATTATTAAACATTAATTATGTTGAGAATGAATTTGAGTGTAGAGATTTGAAAGTGTCAGTGAGTAAGTGGTGAAGTTGACTGCTGAGAAGATGTTGCATTTAGGAAGAGCTGCCCAGGATGGGCCGGTAGGACTGCAGCATATTTAGGATATTGATGAACAAGTTCCTGGCAAAGGTCAGCTAAGATGTAAAAGCTGTTTTTCCTGTTTTCATTTCCTTCCCTGTCGATGAGTCTTGCGTCAGTGTAGTTTATTAAAAGTTGCGGAGTTTCAGTGTAAAACTCATTGTTCCATCAAGTCGTTCATTCCTGCTGGCGTACTGGTGTTCCGAAATACGTGTTTTGGAGGTCTACTATGTTTCGCTCTTGGATAATTGGTTGCAAGTCGATGCAAGAATTACTAAACCACGCAGTGTTTTGAACCTGGTGGGTAGGTGGATGAAGATAGATACTTGGATGCTATATTGGAAAAGAAGTTGGAAAACGTGTTTTTTCTTCGCCTGAGTTAGTGGGGAGGACTATGTATCTTTCTCACTTGGTGGTATCATGTCTGGGTGAGAAGTTATATTCACATGTGCGAGTCTCTGATGAAAGTGACTAGCATAATGAAAGTTGGAAAAACACTTGTTCATTGAAAGGGTATTCTTCCTCATGAATTCACTACTGAGCAAGATTTGGAGGGCTCGAAGGAAGGAGACTATGATTACGCCACAATAAAGTTTTGGTGTCGCGGTGAGAGTAGAAGTGAAGAAGATCGTGTTAGTTAGTCGGGTTCAGTAGACATTAAAACGAAGCTTTTACAACATAGCTGAACCTCTTGCCAGGAAAACGTCTTTTATTGTATATCCAAAATAGCAAGAAACCTACTAGCCCAAGCCGGCGGTCCTTCCAAATCCAACTTACTTTTTCAGACGATCAACTTCACATTTCTTACTGACCCTTACACGTTACTATATTTTGTGACTTGATAAATCCCACTGAGCGGGGGCGAAACATTGATAGTAACGGCTCGCATTAATACAACATGTGTCACCTTTCCATCGTGTCGGTATTATCATATATTTTTGTTTATATGACACTAGGCCGATTCCCACCAAGGGCAGGGTGGCCCGAAAAAAGAAAAACTTTCCACACATCATTCACTCTATCACTGCTTAGTGCCAGAAGTGTGCTATTACACACAGATTTTAAACTGCAACTTAACACGCCCTCCATCTGAGTGCGGCACTGTACTTCCCATCTCCAGGAATCAAGTCCGGCCTGCCCCCCGGTTTCCCTGACCCCTTTCATTATGTTACTTTGCCCACACTGCACTTTCCAACAGCACGTCAAGTATAAAACCATTTGTCCTCCATTTCACTCCCAATCAAAACACGCTCACGCACACCTGCTGGAAGTCCAGACCCTCTCACACAAAAACCATATCCTTTAACCCCCTCCCACCAACCTTTCCTAGGCCACCCCTACCCCGCCTTCCTTACACTACCAGACTGATACACTCTTTGAATTCATTCTGTTTCGCTCCATTCTCTCTACATGTCCGAACCACCTCAACAAATCCTTCCTCAGCCCTCTGGATACAACAGTTTTTGGTAATCCCAGCACCTCCTCCTAACTTCCAAACCTACGAATTCTCTGCATTATATCACACCACACATTGCCCTCCATTATGACATCTCCACTGCCCTCCAGGCTTCACCTCGCTGCAGACTTCCTCACCCAATGCTTCACACCCATATAAGAGTGTTGGTAAAACATACTTCTCATACATTTTTTCATTTCATTATTTCTTTAAATTTCCTTCGCTTAATTCGTTTCTATTATTACAATTTTAGTACATTTATATATTATATCCCTCTTCTCTTATTCCCCACCCCATTCACCCCATTCCGGGCTCAGATTTATGCCTCCATGGACCAAAGTTATTTTGTCTCCCATACTCCTAAGTGCACCACACACACCCTTTTTTCACTTTCCCCTCATCAATTCTATGATCACCTACATCCTTCATAGACCCAACCTCACTAACGTCCACGTCCCCCAAATATCTGAATACATTCACTCCTCCATACTCTCGTTCTCCCCTCCAAATCTGAATATCCAAAATCTTTCATCCCCTAATATTTTTAGTTAATCTCATAACCTTACTCTTTCCTGTGATTCACATTTTAATTTTCTTCTTTGGCACACCCTTACCAAATTCATCCACCAATCCTGTCAAGCTTCTCTCAGAATCTCCCAAGCACAGTGTCATCATCAAAGAGCAACTGTGACAACTCCCACTTTATAGTGTGATTCTTTATCTTTAAACTCCATCGCCTCTTGCCAAGACTCTCGCATTTACTTCTCTTAACAAACTTACAACCCCATCTATAAATATATTAACATGCGTTTATGAACCACGGTGACATCACACCCCACAATCCTTGCCTAAGGCCAACTTATACTGGAAATAATTTTCCCCTCATTCCTATGTACTTGAGCCTCACTAGCCTCGTAAAAAACTCTTCCTGCATTCACATAAACCTACTCCTCTACACCAAACACCTTGCAACATCTGCCACATTGCCTTGCCCGCCCCCCCCATCCACCCGGTCATACGGCCTTTTCCAAATCCATAAATGCCCACAAAGACCTCTTTAACCTTATCTAAATACTGTTCACGTTATAATGTTTCACTGTGAACACTTTGTCCACACACCCCCTACCTTTCCTAAAGCCTCCTTGTTCATTCTGCAATCTTATTCTCCGTCTTTCTTTAATTCATTCAATTATAACTCACCGTACACTTTTACCAGGTAAGACTCAACATACCTTATAATTATCCCCCATAATTTTTGCACTCCTCTTTATGTCCCCTTTGCTTTATACAAAGGAACTAATGCATGCTCTCTGCCAACCCTAGGTACCTACCCTCTTCCATACATATTAATAATTGCAACCAACCCACTCCAAAACTATATCCCCACCCTGCTTTTAAAAAAAACATTTCTATCTTTATCCATCAATCCCCCGGCTGCCTTACTACCCCCCCTTTCATTTTACCTACTGCCATCCCGAACTCCCCCACACTCACAACTGGCTCACTTCCTCACTCTTACAAGATGTTATTCCTCCTTGTCCTATACACGAATCACAGCTTCCCCTATCTTCATACAACATTTAAAAACAATTCCTCAAAATATCCCTTCCCATCTTCCCAATAACGCTCTAATTCTCCATTAATAACTCTTCCTCTCCTTTTTAACCTGACAAATCCATTTGTTCTCTTAGGCTTCCTTAACTTGTATAAAACTCACTCCAAAAACATTTTTCTTATTTCAACAAAATTTTGTTGATAACATCTCACCCACCTCAGAGATGGTTGAGGAGGTGAAGACAGAGTTTGTATGTGAGAATGATAACTAGGGTGGGGGCGGGGGGATATTTTAAGAGAGGGGTAGGGGGGGGGGGGGAGTGAGATGGTGTATATAGTATATATTAGTGGTGGGTGGGGTATGTATAATTGTGAGTTTTTATTATAATTGTTGATTTATAATTTATATGTGGAGAAATGTGAGGGAAATTAATGTATTATAGAGTGAAAGAAGATGTTAAACAATAGATTAGATAAATCAAGCAAAATATGTAAGGTTACAAATTATTAGGATGAAAAATATAAAATTATTTTTTTATTTCCTACCCATACCCTCTTCAACCCCATTGCCTATAGCTCCATACCACATCTAATCCTCCAAAGCTGTTTATTTATCTTTCCCCTATACTGCCTTTCCTCTTTAAGTTTATAAACTTCAACCTAGATCTTCCCTGATGCTTTCTATTCTACCTTGTATCCCCAGCTACCTTTTACTCTCAGTGTTAGCTACAACTAGAACGTGATCTGAATATATCTGTGGCCACCCTCTATAACATGTACATCCGATGTCTACTCAACAGTCTTTTATCTACCCAATACCAATTTATCATCCAACAAAACTACGTCATTTAGCCCTACATCATATCTTGTATACTATACTTCTTACAAATCCATCTATTTTCTTAAAAATATTGTATTACTATAACTAAACCCCTTATCTAACAAAAGTTCAAATCAAAGGGCTCCCATTATCATTTACACCTGTCACACCCAAACTTACCTACCACACCCTCTAACTAGTTTACCTTCCTCCTACTTTAGCATTCAGGTCAAACTCTACCACAATTACTCAATACTCACTTGGTTCAAAGGCTCCTAACATTCACTTAACATCTACAAATCTCTCATCCTCATACTCTGCAATTCCTACTCTTCTCCAGGCGCATACACGCTATATATGACCCACTTATCCTCGCATTCACCAACCTTTACTATAATCCACAAAATCTTGCATTTTACCACATTCATATTCTCTTTTCCTCTTCACTAACTGATCATTTCACCATTACTTCCTACCCCTTCCTTGCTCTAAACTCTTCTCAGATACCCAGATTTAAATCCATTTATTTCCCCCCACCGAAACTCCCCTACCCCCCTTTTCGCATTTGTTTCGCTTAGGGCCAGGACATCCAACTTCTTTTCATCATTAACATCAGCAATCATCTGTTTCTTGTCACCGCACTACATCCACGCACATTTAAGCATCCCAGTATTATAAAGTTTTTTCTTCTTCTCTTTTTGAAATGTCTACAGGGAAGGGTTACTACCCCATTGCCCCCGGCTTTTAGTCCCCTAAACGACACGCATGGCTTACGGAGGAAAGATTCTTTCCACTTCCCCTGGAAATAGAAGAAATAAAGAAGAACAAGAGCTTGTAGAAAAAGGAGAAAAAACCTAGATGTATGTATTATAATTTCATGGCATGCTTTGAAGTGTGACCCAAGTGTAAGTTTAAGTATCAAGATATCCCTGTTATCTAGCGTGTTTTTGAGACGAAAAAAACACCGCAATCCTCCATCATGCAAAACAGTTACAGGGTTTTTGTTTCACCGCATGGGAGGCGGTAGTTTTTCCCTGGATGGTTGTGTCTACCATTTATCTCTAATTTTTTAATAGCTTTTTACATAAAGTAACATAATATTCAAAAATATTGACATAATATGCAAAAAATAACATATCAAAACAAATATAACTACTCTCCCTCCCCAAGAAAAAATAACGTGTAAAAAACGGAAGCATGGGGTCAGTTGGGGCATCGTGAGATAAATGTTTGGGTTTCCATCAAGTGTGTTGGGTCACCCGGTCAAGTCTCCCCGGAAAGTTCAACTCACTTCTGAACGTCGAATGTGTAATGTTGATGCATCTTACGGAACAAAAATTTTTTCCCCTTAAGTTTAGTTTTGAGAGGGGACACTTGTCAATAGAAAATAGTTAACACTTGGAATGTTGGGGTCAGTTCCATAAAAAAAAATGAATTTTTCAAAATTTTTAAATAAAATTTGATGTTACTGTGAAGTCAGGGTGTGGAAGTCACTGAGTCTCAGGATGTTGTGCTTTCGAATCAGGACAATGTCACTGAGGTCTTAGTTTAAAAATGTGATGTCAAATTTTTCTTAGGGGGTGTGTGCGTCATTTTTGCGAACAAAGGACCTGTATACAGGCAAGTTTCACGTATACTTGTGTCGCTCAAGATACAGTTTCCTTGATTTACCTTCTTTTGTTTATTAATAAAAAAAATTAAAAAAAGTAAAAATAATAATAAAATAATAATAATAATAAAAATAAAATTTAATAATAAACATACATGTATAGAAAGCCCTGTTTTAAGGTCATTTCAGGCAACAACATCCATCGTGGTGGACGGGAGCGGGTGAAAAAAACATGTTCAAGTGTAAAGGAATTTGTTTTTTTTCCCCTTGAAAGTTTTTAATTAAAATTAATATATTAATATTTTTATTATTTTTAAAGTGTAGTAGTGGTTCATCTTTAGGGTTCCCCCCCCGTGTCCCGGAGCCATCTGTGTCCCTCATATGTTCTCCCCCTTCCCCCCCTTCCTTCCCACGCTCGCGCCCCACCTTCCCCCGTGCCAGGAGTCCTCTTTCCCCCCATTGTTTCCCCTTTCCCCCCTTCCTACCCCGTCAGCACCCCACCTTCCCCCCGGTGTCCGGGTCCATCTGTGTCCCCTCAATGTTCTCCCTTCCCACTTCCCATCCACCTCAGCAGCCCTACCTTCCCCACGTGTCAGGAGTCCCTGTTTTCCCCTCAGATGTTTCCCTTCCCCACTTCCATCCTCGCTCAGCAGCCCTACCTTCCCCAGCGTGTCCCGGAGTCCACTGTGTCCCCCCCGATGTTTCCCTTCCCACTTCCTATCCTACCTCAGCAGCCCTACCTTCCCCCCGGTGTCCAGGGTCCATCTGTGTCCCCTCAGAGTTCTCCCTTCCCCCCTTCCTTCCCTACGTCAGCAGCCCTACCTTCCCCAGCGTGTCCAGGAGCCATCGTGTCCCCCCAGGTTTCCCCTTCCCCACTTTCCCATCCCACGCTCAGCGCCCTACCTTCCCCAGCGTGTCCGGAGTCCTTTTTGTTCCCCTCATATGTTCTCCCTTCCCCCTTCATCCCCACGCCACA
>NW_026476555.1:0-10301 GCF_026875155.1 Cherax quadricarinatus
TCCCGGCCCAAAAGAATAAAACACCTCAATTATGAGCCTTGGTTTCTAAACCGTAAATTCCCCTAACCCAGGAGGGAGAGATCAGAAAACCCCGGAAACCGGGGCTAGCCCGAATTTGCACCTCCTCACTAGGGCAAAAGTTTGGGCGACGTGCACCCCCCCCCCAATGAAAAGCAGGGGGCCACAAACACGAAGGGAAAACGAAAGGCCGGGGGGCCCAGACTGTTCAACCCCCCCCCCACACAAAAATAAGGGGAACCCCCCCGGGAGTTCAATGGGACGGAAAGACCAAAGTATTCCTTAAAAACCGGGCTTGGGGCCGGTTTTTTGGGCCGCGGGAAACAGTGTTTTCAGGGTATCCCCGGGCCGGTCCAGACCCCGCCTTTACCCCCGAAACCTCTCCGGAAAAAAAAACTCCATTTCTCAAACCCCGAAGGGGGCCGGAAAATGAGAAATTCCCCAAAAGGGATTCTGGGATTCAAACAGTGTACCCTTTGGGCCTTCACGGCGGTTTGGAGCCTGTTTGGGCCTGATCACTAAACTCCCTTATCCCTTTGGGTGATAATGAACGGGGGTTTAAGGGATAGGGGTGAATAGAAAGTCGAGGAAGGGGACATTCACCTCCTAGACACACCAGTATGGGTGTAAGTGGCATCGGGCTTATAGTGCCTTTTTAAAGGGTCACCCACGGGCCAGAACATTCCTCACTCATTTTAACCATTTAAGTACTGAGGTACACAAGTCCAATCACAAAAACCCCTCAGCAAATGTTACAAAAAAAATACAGCACTTGGGGAATTCACTATTCGGTACCCGGGGCAGCAAAATACACCTCTAACGCACCTTTGATAAGGCGAAGGGCTGAGTTTAAAGGGGGGAGGGGGTTGGGGGAACAGGAGAACAGCAGGGGTAACTGACACCACATTCCCTTTCTTCACATAGCAATAGGGGCGAAAGTCTCGGCAGGTGATGCGTCCTCGCTCAAGGCACAGGCTGGGCAGATTTCTCAAGAGTTACCAAACATGCAATACTCGACAGATTGTTACCACTCCAAATTTGCAGAACTTCTAGCACAGGTCTGGAGGAAAGCGGCTTCAGTTGTGACACCTGGGTTACCAACTCACGTGGGGACTGCCCACCCCGTCGTTTTCCTCAGGTTGTAAAGCGAAAGTTGTGAGCATTTTGAGAGGCACGAGTAGCATTTTGGACGCAAAATTCGCCTCTACACTGATTTGAAAGAGGTAAAAGGCTGAGGTCAAAAAAAGGCAAAAGGGGGAAAAAGCAGGGGGCCGTGGGGGCCTTTGCAAAAAGGAAAATTTCCAGGTTTCACTAGTAACCTTAGTCACACTCGCACATAAGAGTTCCACAAACTGAAGCTGCTTTCAAACAGTGGGATTTTTTAAGGGAAAATTTAACGTTCAGCTGTAAAAAAATGCAAAGCCGAGTCTAAAAATGACCTTGCACTAGATGTCTGGGAACCCCGCTGAAAACCCACACTTTTTAAGGTTTTTAGAACCACATTGTAATGCAATGGCATGAGAACGAGACCGGAAGTTGTTTTAGAAAAAGGGAAGTGGAAAACACAGTAAGTATTTTAACTTTCGCGCACGGGGGGTGGGGGAAAACAGACAAAGAACGTTGGAACCTCCCGGGTGGGAAGATAAAGTTAGATGAACATAGAAAGGGGGGGACTGAAGAGAAGTCACGAGCGATGAAGACGGAAAAAAAGAAACTAGTAAAAAGGGGGATTGAAAAAATAATGGACCCCTTTTTAAGTCAGTTACACTCCTTTACGTCAAGGACGGAAGGTCATGGGATAGACAAAATAACGGAGGCAATGGCATCACGGGATCGCAAGGATGGAACATTCGCCTCTACATATTTAAAACACGAAATGAAGCATATTGTAAAACAAACCATACCCCGGCGGGGTTTTATGACTCGCTGGTTCTATCCCCGCCCTTGGGGATGGGTTAATGTACTCACGACAGTAGGGGGAGAAAAGGCCCCCAGACATAAAAGAGTCCCTGATGATGGGTGGGATCAAGTTTAGAAAAAATTGCGAGAGAGGCCACAGAATATATAGGTCACCATAGTCTATTTCGATAAAATTAGGGGTGAATGCAGTCGAAAAGTTCGACATCTGCCTCTCCCCCGAAATTTAGCTAGGGGTTTTTAAGGGGGTTCACCGGGTAAGGGAATTGCTCTCGGGGGGGTAAGTGAGATTTCCAGACAGCCAGCGACAAACAGAAGGGCGAAAAATCTGACCCTAAATTACATCCCGGGAAAATGGGGGCCATACAGTCCAATGAGATCAGAGACAATAAACTTTGGTTTTAAAATAATTTGGTGCTTTTAGCCCCAAAAATTTAAACCCATGGTATGGGCCAATGGAAACAGTTGACAGCATTCGGGGAAGGCTGCTACAGGGGGCATCAGCGCCTTCACACGCTATGGCAGTCATCAGCATAAAAAATGACCAAATATTAAAATGGGGGGAACAGAGGCCACTCATTTTGCTATAGAAAAAATGGTGCTAATAACATTCCTGAGGGACACCCCAGCTTTGCAAAGTCCCGGGGGGGAAAACAATTATTAACCCGAACACGGAAAAATCTCTCAGATAAAATTTTTTTAAAGGGAAAAATGGCAAAATTTGCCTCAAGGCCTAGGAATGACTTAAACCAAGATGTCATACTTCCAAAAAACGTCATATGCCATTTTGAGATCAAAAAAACTGCAATAACCCGGTGGTTACTATCAAAGGCATTATGAACTAGGTACTAACGGGTAAGGGGGCAATACTGAGCGGCCCTTTCGAAAACCCAAATTGGGGCTATGGAGAAACACTGTGTGTTTTTTAAAAACCGCACCAAACGTCTATTTACAGTGTTCCATCAAATTGCAAAATGGGCTGGTAAGAGCAAAGGGGATGACAGTGTGAGGCATCATGGCCCGAAGTACCTGGTTTACGAAAAGGCACTTTTCACAGCTCGGGAAGAACCTCTTTCAACTAAATAAGATCAAAAAGACGTAAGAGGACTGCATGGGTTGACGGATGTAAAATGCTGAAGCATACGAATATGAATGCCATCAGGCCCAGCTGCCCAACGATCGGCAAGCAAAAAGTGTTGACTAGTTCTAGAAGCGTACAAGGCACATAATAAGACCCTTCAAACTAGAGAAAAAATCTAAAGGCAGTAACTCTCTGGCAGACTTAGAGAGAAAGAAAAGGGGCATAGATGAAGCCCCTGAGAGATACGGACAAGATTTCCAATTTCTGTGGCAACTTCAAGAGGGCTTGCAATGTTGATCCTGGCAACCTAGAAAAACAGGTGCCGGGTCTGGAGAGTACTTGTCACTCAATTTCCGCACTTTTTTTCCAAGTTGCACTCAGAGGGAGCCGAAGTAACGGTAGAAATAATCCTGGCAACAAGTGCGTATCAGCTTCACGGATGACACATCGGACAATCGTTTCTCGCTCGCTTAAAATCAAGGAGTCGCTCTGTGGTCCTATTGTAATGATATCGGCCCCCATGTAGCATGTTTCAAACGTGCTACATGAACACAAGCAGGAAATCACCAAGGCACGCATTTATGAGTGCCTACTCGAGGTTTGAGGGATTTAATGTGAAGCCGCGGTTAAAACCAAGGTCAAAAATAGTTGAAACAGCTCACCAGAAGAGGACGAAGAACATTCCTTACTAAAAACAGTTTGACGCGAGTACCGGTCCCAATTCGCCCGTTCAAATTGCCAACATGGGCTTCGAGGAGGGCGAGAATACAAATGGAAAGTAAGGGAGGATAGGAAAATGAAAGGGAGGATAGGAAAATGATTGTCGTCATGTAAATCTGGGAGCACTGACCAGGTTAAAGTTGAGTGCAGTTGACGAAGAACAAACTGAAAGATCAGTGCAAGAGAGATAGAGTGCGATGGCCAAAATGGTTGGGAGTACTCATATTTAAAATGTGAGGGGAAAAAAGTGAGAAGTGCCTCTAACTGATCGCTACGAGAGTTACAGTGAGACTTCCCACCTCCCTGAGGAAATGATGAACATTAAATCACCAATACAAGTAGTTAAATTTATATGCACCCCATACCCATCCTGTGGGCGGTAGTCAAAAGATACAGAGACAAATGGGTCCAGGATGGGCTCAAGTGTTAATAACAGAAGTGTGGAATGAAGAAACCATAAACTCAACATCTGGAAATCAGATAATGACCACGAAATCGTAATGACACATGCAAACAAACCATACTCTCTGATCGCGGGTTTCTATTCCCGCCCGTGGTATGGGTTTGGAATAGATAATGCTCGAGAAGGAGAAAGATGCAAAGGGCAAACTGTATACCAATTGTTCAAGTAGATGCTTGCTGCAGTGTAATGCAGCGAACTATGAACAAAGATCTGATGGTATGGTATACCAGTGCGTACAAGAAGTGCACTTTCATTAAAAGCTATCACCGGAAAAAAATGGATCCGATGAATGCAATAAAATGTAAGCCCGAGACGGCTGGATAACAGTGGAGTGTAATTTAGGTTTTTGCAAAGAAACACGAACAGGGAGAAACTGGGAAAGCAACACGTGAAGCTCCCCTAGATGACCCCTTAGAAGAGAAGTATACTGGTAACTTGAAGCAGTAGGTGTCTACGGGCTAGGAAGTTTAGTAAAATGTACATATGGAGGTAGCGAAACGAATAACAGTGAAGGACTGGAATGCGGCGAGGAAAGGATTTGTGCACATGGTTTAGTAAGGTGAGGAGTGATGGGAGGTGGATCGGTGTCTATTGGTTTTGTCTCCTCAATATATTCGGAGATAGCTTCAAGCGTTTCAGAGGAGAAGTTGCAGGTAGTACGACATCAGAGACAGAAGGGGGAGAGTGAGTAAAGATCGGAGAGACGATGAAAGTTACCAAAGAAGGGTTGGGGGATGGGAGGTTAGAGTTCACTTGGGAGGGGACAGGAGAGGCGGGAACTGTACGAGAGGAAGGATGAACCTCCACACCCGTAATAGAGACAGTATGAGGTAAAGTACTAGGCACAGACTGGAAAAGATAAATGTTTGGGAACCCTAGTTCCTAGGCTTTTAAAAATATCCAAATGCACTGGCCTTACAGTCCACAGGATGGATATGGAGTCCACAACATACTAGCCACTTCAGTGGCAAAAATCTAGACAATGCCATGGAAATTCAGTACTATAACTAGTAACTGACACGGGCTTTTAGTTCTTTATCAATAAGTTATAAAAATACAACTTAATAGACATCTTTCTTCACCCTTTCACTTTTTTTAATTCACTAACACAAGAAATAAACCAAAATTTAACATAAATATTTTCTCATTAAACTTTCAAGTCCACGTCATCATTTGATTCCTGTCAAATTGTCCTAACATTTGGCATTATAGTCCTATCCATAAC
Organism: Cherax quadricarinatus; assembly: GCF_026875155.1. Taxonomy (NCBI): domain Eukaryota; kingdom Metazoa; phylum Arthropoda; class Malacostraca; order Decapoda; family Parastacidae; genus Cherax; species Cherax quadricarinatus. Next base: position 5,425 of record NW_026476555.1, read on the forward strand.
CTGCCTCTACACATGAAATTCACATTTTGATTAAATTAAAAAACATGTCAATTAGTATTACTATACTAAGTAACCAATTAAAAATAATTACTGAAACATGACACTAATTACAAAGCGATGAGGAATTTTTTTAACCATTAGAGGAAACATATCTTGAGCAACAGTAAGTAAATTATAAAAATGCATTCTGATAAAAAGTTTTATATTAATATAGTAAATTAATGTTGAAGGAAATGTATGAGGTTGGCAGAGTGTTAAGCACAATATTCTTCACCTGGTGAGGGTAATATACAAGGCTGGCTGGGGTCTTAAACACAACACTCATCCATTGATGATTCTTCACTCAAACCCTGAATAATTTCAATGACCCGAGCCCTAACACTGAGACAATTATCGTCTATGAGAAAGTCAACATGATCTAGAATGGAAAAGAGCAATTCTTGCAAGCCACGCAATTTTTCATCCAGTTGATCCTCTGTAATTTCCACAGTACGATGACTCACCTCATTCCGAAGTTTATTTAAGCGATAGAGTTTATTTTCCAGTTCTCTCTTATTGTACCATGGATGCGAATTTAGTGGGGCCAAGCCACACACATGCTGCTGCAGACGGAAGTGCAAAGTAATGTCAAAGTCTTCATTCAATGCCGCTTCAGCGATGTCATAGTTCCCTGCTGGTCCCGACTTCGCTATGGTCTTCTGCTGTATCTTATTAAATACAGCATTGTATTTTTCCAGTCCAAGTTCCTGTATGCTCTTGAAGAAGATGTCTGGTCGCAGGTGGCCACCTACATAGAGAGAGGCTGTGACGTGTAACATTACAGCTACACCAGCTTCCCGTACAGCCTGGTGCCATCGCTGCCATGGACTCATCTGGTGTCCTGTAGAATATATCCATAAAGATGTATTGAATCTGTGAATGTCATTAACGCAGCATGGCAAAAGGGTGCTGATGTTAGCGGGAAGTGTGGGAGGATGAGGACATGTACTAAGATGAAAATCATAATGTAGCTGGTGCAGCAAGTCATTTTCAGTGAAGAAGTGTCGAATTAAATATTCGTGGGAAGAGGGGATGGACGGGGGGGTCCCAAGGCAAACAACTTGCAGGGGCCATTGCTACTAAAAATCTCCAAATTACATACATATACGTACGTGTGTGAGCGCGTAAGAGCAAGCGAGTGAATATTCCTTCCTTCATATTTGTGACGTTACCTGGTTTGAAGTGGGAGGAGGCCTTGTGTAAGGGGGGATGGCCCTTTTTTTGTGTGTGGGGGGAGGGCAAGGGGTTAGTGCCCCGGTTGCCCCCCTTTAATCTAACACTGCAGTTAAGAAATCATGGAGTCTGCATTAAAGGTGAGAGGTTCTGAGAGGGAGAGCAGCTGAATACAGGATAAAGACGTTGAATAGTTCAGAAATAAGGTCTGCATGCTCCTCGATTATAATCATAAGTAAGCGGTAAACCCACAAATGGCCATACAGCGCTGCTGTTCCTTGCTAAGCAGGACAGTCCATCAAAAAGATGCCTTGGGCGCCTTTCTACGAGATGTCCACGAGCGAGTCTTGTGTGGACAACAGAATCTTAAGTGATTGCAGTTTATAGAAAATAGTAGTATCGTGATCGGGGGAAAAAAAAATACCTGTTATAATTTTCAGTTCTAGAAGTATTAAGGAGTGTTCTCTTTCTCAAGTTACAAATAGAATGTGCTGGAAAAAATGATGCTGGGAGAAAATATTTTAAATAATATTGCAATCTTAATCAAGGCACTTAGAGCCAAATATCCTGTAAAAGCTGAAGAACCCCGTGATAACTTCTATCATTTTTAATATCGTGTTGTGACTAGAAGCGACTTGCTCCTTTTAAGTGGTTGATTTTAGGCAAATTCTATATTTGAAAAGGGTCTCTCTTGTCAATTAATACATACAGTAATGGGAGGGCAGTGTTGATTTCTTCTAGAGGGGGAATGTATAAAAAACATAACTTTTTCTAAACGAAATATTTAAGATTGAATAATTTACGGGAATTATGTTAACAAACTGGGGATACTTACTGCTACTTACGACTCCCATGCTGAGCTTAGTATATTGTTCTGCTAGCTGACCTTGTTCTGAATAGTGTGTTCTTAAATATGTCCGCTACCAGGCGTTCACCATATGTCCGCTACCAGGCGTTCACCAGGTGTCCGCTACCAGGCGTTTACCAGGTGTCTGCTACCAGCCGTTCACCAGGTGTCCGCTACCAAGGCGTTCACCAGGTGTCCGCTACCAGGCGTTCACCAGGTGTCCGCTACCAGGCGTTCACCAGGTGTCCGCTACCAGCCGTTCACCAGATGTCCGCTACCAGGCGTTCACCAGATATACGCTACCAGCGTTCACCAGGTGTCCGCTACCAGCCGTTCACCAGATGTCCGCTACCAGGCGTTCACCAGATATACGCTACCAGCCGTTCACCAGGTGTCCGCTACCAGCCGTTCACCAGATGTCCGCTACCAGGCGTTCACCAGATATACGCTACCAGGCGTTCACCAGGTGTCCGCTACCAGCCGTTCACCAGATATCTGCGGAGACGATGCATTTCAAGCATCCATGCCAAGGTTATCATTAGTGTATTTACAAAGTGGCTGAATCGGTGTTTTTTGTCAGTTAGGTTAAAGGATTGGGGAAGGGGGTAGAGACCCTAGACATGATGCTGGAAAAAAAATTACTGAAAGCATTTTGCATTTCCGCCATTTCTATATGTAAAGGAATTGTCATTAATTTTGAAACTGGGAAATTAAATACAAATCTTACACGCAGTAGCAAAATAAAGTCGTCTTGACGCTGGGTTCTCCATCCACTTCTTTGAGTCAAACCTAATGAAAATATCTAATCTTTCCCACTGAAGTAAACTTCACAATATTATAATTAAAATATTAAGAGGCAATTCAACTGAATAAAAAAATGTAAAAGGTAATCCAGTTACATCTAAAAAAAAAAAAAAATTAAAAGTAATCAAATTAAATGAAAAAAATTAAAATAGTTATTTAGCGAACTTTCGCACCGTACTCTATATGACCCATGGGGGTTTACAGCTTGAATTATAAAAACGAGACAGCTATACGTTATTAGAAGTTACAATTCTCAGTAACAATCATCGATGGGAAGCATCTGGGAAATGGAAAGTTATGAGGTATGATCCAAGGAAGGGGAGGGCAGCTCCAACTCCTTGAACCAAGAGCCTCTCACCAGCATTAAGGCACCTACACACTTAAACAGGCCACTAATATAAAAAAATATTCGCATAAATAAGATGTAACCAATATTCTGACTGCTCTGCGATAAGAGAACGGAGGATCGAACCTTCACTCACTGCACTGACTCACACGAGTTTAACGATTAATGGAACAAATACAACTTTACATATTATTATTATTATAATCAAGGGGGAAGCGCTAAACCCGGAGGATTATACAGCGCCTGGGGGGGGGGATGTGGAAGGCATTCAGGCTTAATTCGGGGAACTGGAGCACAGATCCAATTCCCTAAATCAAGAGCCCCTCACCAACATCAAGGAACCTTCCTTGAGGGGTCAACTTTACATAATAAAGCACAGCATACTAAACATGAGTGATAATTTTTCTATACCGATGACAGTAGAAGAACTTTAAGAACCTTTCTGAAACCTTCGTCAGAATCTAGGAAGTAAACCTTATAAAAATAAGCCACTCAACCTTTGTTCCTTCCTCTTAGGAAACACTACGGTCAGATCTCCTTCAAGCCCTCTATTTAAGTCATGAATCAATAATGTCAAACACTGGTATAAAACTGCAAGGCAGAATATGCAATACGAACGAATACAATTTTTTTTTTGCAACTATAATCATAGCATAATGGGATTGTTACGTCTTTCAAGTTACCAGAAATGAAATTAACATTCAGTTCCTGGTAACAACTGTTTCAAACTGTGGTAAGCAATTCTTGCTTCAAAACGTAGTTCAGATATTGTGATTACACAAGTTTCCACTAGTAATATCAAGCAAGGAGTAATTTGTAATTAAAAAAAAAATTTTAGTTATGCACCGCATAACGACGTTTCGGTCAACGGCGGACCACATATACGATGGTGGTGTAAAGAAAACTGCACTTCCAGTCGTATAAAAGTATAGCACATACAATAATATACAATACATAATTATAGTTGTAATCAAAACCAAGCGCTAAACCCACGAGGATCATTTAAACAGTACATAATACTAATAGCAATAAATAACTGCTACTGGTTTATGTATTTACTGTACTTTTTGTCGTTTTTCTGGAGTATACTCTTTCTACTTGTTTAAAAAAAATGTTTACAGTAAGGAGTGTTACGCCGGCAGCAGCCTCATACATCTCGTGTTTACTGCGTCTCTTGATTTAATCGTGCTTGATTTAATCTCGTGCATTACCTGCTTACAAGTAAATCTACGATGAAAAAAAACAAACCATATAGCCTAGGTGTGTAGTAGGCTATACAATCTAGGTTTGTGCAAGTACACTATGACAGTCACTGAACAACGAAATCGCCTAACGACGCATTCTCAACGTATCCCCATCGTTAAACGACGCATGAACGTAATCTTGTAGTTTAAAATTGAAATAGTCCAGTGATGAGTACTCTGGAAACTAAACAACTGAAGCTAAACAACTTCAGATTTAGAATGGATAGAGAAATAGGTTGGATATATGTTTAACAAGAGGTGAAGGTGAAAAAACTTCCAAATAGTGTCACTGAAGTGAGAACATTGGATAGCTTTAAATATAAGATGGACATATATGAGTGGGTGTGGTTGGGTGAGAGTTCGACCTGCCTCGTGATGTAAGCCAGTATTATAATAAAAAAAGAGCTAAACCTACAACCCCACC
>NW_026476556.1:0-10311 GCF_026875155.1 Cherax quadricarinatus
TTAGAGTGTAACAAAGTAAAATTTAAGAAGGGATTAAGGGAAACTTTTTAGCCAACTTGAGCCCGGGAGGGGGGAATACAGTGCACCCCTCTAAAGGGGAAGGGGGAATTTGCTTTTTTTTAAATGTAAATAAGCCACCTTTGAAAAGACATGGGGGAGTGAATGATGAGAAAGTGTTTCTTTTTTTTCGGGTTCCCTGCCTCGGGGGGAAAAAGGCCGATGAGTTAAAAAGAAAAAAAAGAATCAGTACCGTTATCAAATATTTCGAATTTCCTCTTCAAGAACGGGAAAATGTTTGAACGTACACAAGGTTCCAAAAGCTTTGTGAGGAAAAAATTTCCCTTTTACTTCGATTTCATGACCTGAACGAATGTCGGGGAACTCAGGTTGGTTCCCTTTCCATAACTGCAACTTGAAATTCCTCCCAACTTGGTAAATCAAACGTCAAGGACGGGAAGTTTGCAACCACTTTTTTTTTAACTTTCAACTTGACAGTGAGAAAGTGAATTTGGGTCTCAAAAGGAAACTAACAAATGCCGAAGGAGGGCCCCACAACAAAGATTCTTCTATGACCTAAACCAATAGGAAAAATACCCTTAAAACATACAGCTCAAAAAAAACTTCTATCACATTACCAACCCTGGAGTTAATGGATTACCAATTCCATCCGTTTTTTGGAAATACATCCAGGGAATAGAGGTAAACTGAGTTGACAGTAAGGAGAGGGTAATTCCCATTCTTTTGAATCAAGTTTCCCCTTGACCAGCATCAAAGCAACTTATCTCTTCATGAGGGGGACCATATCTTGACATTTCCTTGGATCCCTTTCCACTGTTTCTCTCTCAAAAAAATTTAAATCCCCAAAAACGACTTCCCTTTAAACTGTTTTTCGGGAACCAAAACGCAGGATCGACACCCTTGTTAAAGCACTTGTGGTGTATAAAATTTCCCTGTGGTTTGAAAAAGGGCTTGAAAATTTTACAAGAACCTTTAGCAACCCCCACTCACGGGGTTTATTAATGGTGTTATTCTTTAAAAAGTTTGGTGACGGTGTTTTGTTATCGGGAAAAGTGTTTTATGCTTAGGGACAATAAAATTTTTTTTCAGTATATCAGAGAGCGTTTTAGTAAAACCGGGAAGAGGTCCCAATGAGTGTAGGAAAGGAAGGGGGAAATTGTAAGTGGGGGAAAGGGGTTTCAGGAGGGGGAAACATTGGGGAGGGGGGGGTTCATAGGTGGAATCAGATACACCGAAAAAAAAAAAAACTTTTTTATTTAGCAAAACTGAATATATTACCAGTAAATACTATTTTATTTATTTTAACAATTACGCGGGGGAAAAAGATCAAACAATGTTTCTCAGTCATTTCCCAACCGCGGGATGAAGTCTTTAAAATTTATTGAAATTTGCCCCCCTGAGCGGGAAAAATTTTACACGGGGCCTGAAGATAGCAAAAGCTTCCACAAAAAGTTTATCAGCTAGGGCTTCGTTGAAACATATCTTGGTTACCATGATTTGGGAATTACCATCCCTCAGGAGACCCTGGCCCATACACGGTGAAATGGATCCAGGATTAACAAGAATCTCATCCCCTCGAGTTTATATTTTACATCAAATACGTGTCTACCAACCTTAATGCACACAGTACCATCACAAATACGTATAGTAACAGGAAAAAATATTACTGATCTGTGCTTGGGCATGAAAATGCCCAACATGTTAGGCACATGTAAAGGGGGGAACATGAAAGAGGGATACTGTCCTATGTTTACATTTACATAGAATAAAAAGCAATGATTAAAACTTCACATGTAATGAGTATTAAACACACGGGAAAAAGTGTTGCGAGAGTGCATAGCATGCATACAAAAAAACCACATACAACAAAATGTCTAAAGAGAGAAAGTTGGAGCCACACGCTCTTGCGCTGAGGCAAGGAGTAGAAACGGCGAAGGAATGCTAAAGTGGAATACGGGTAAAGATCAATAGGAGCAAGGGACTGGAAAAAGGAAACAGCAGCAACATGAGGGGATTGAAGGGCAGAAAGGCAAAGAAATCCCTTGGCAAAACACTATCGGGCCCCCGGGAATGTCTGGGAGATAAGGAAGACAACGAAGGAGATACGAATTGGACCCGAATATGGAGGGGACACAAAATGGATGGGGAAGGGGAAGGACACTCTTTATTTTTGGGCTCCAGAGACGTGGGAAGACCTAGACAAAAGAAGAGGGGGAGAGGTAAAAGATTGGAGTACCACTGCATAACGGGAGAGAACATGACTCAACTGAAAAATTTTCAGAGACTGAGGGGGACTGGGGAAAAGAACATCCCGTCAAAACGGGCCCAACAAATCAAAACGATACAGAACAAAATCCTATAAAAACTGTTAAAGGGTTCCTAAAATCCAGTGAGTGTACCTCAACCGGAAGAACAAAAAAGAAAGGGAACAACAGAGAAAATTAAAAACGTGCCGAGCAGAAAAGGGGGGAAAGAGCAGGTACTGGCAGATAGGGGAAAAGCAAAAATGCCCACGAACCCCCCCGCATCCCTTTAACCCCCGCTACCCCACCCACCAAACACAATAACGGCCGGCCACACTTCACAGTCCCCTCCCCCCCAGCACTAACACTGCAACCCAACAGACATCCAACAAACCCACCCAACCACAGCCAGCACCAACCCTTCCCCCCCCCAAATAAACTCTAGAAGGGAAACTGAAAAAGATACATAAGCAAGGGGTTTCACATAAAAAATGAAGAGTGGTAGGAAAAAAAATGGGGGAGGCATCCCAACATCATATTAATCGGACATAGTCACCAATGAAACAATCGTTCTTCCCGCTGGTTATCGATCCGGGAAAGACAGGGGAAGGAGGAGTTCTACGCTGATCAAAAACAAAATAATTTTGATGAGATTAAATAGTCAGAGCATTCGAAACTTCATATTGGGGGGCCAAAGTGATGATAACATTGTGTACAAACTCCACCGAAAAAGCAGAGGCCAGATATATTTCTGAGAGCAAACAGAGTGAAGGTGGACCACTACCAAGATTATGATAAGGGCCCCCCCAAGAGCAGGGCAAAGTGACTCTCATGGGGGGTTTAAATCACAAGAAATTGACGGGGGAATCTGGAGCCACATGGGGAACCGAGATGTGGAGATAAAATGCTGAAAGTGGAAAAGTAAAACTTCATATACCCAAAATGTTAAAAACACAACCAGAGAGAGAGAGAGAGAAGAAAGACATAAATCAACAAGGCTGGGCCCCGGGTTTTACCTTGACAGTTCAGAAAAGGGGATATCAACCCCAAAAAGGCCCCTTTGGTGCTAGTGATCCCGGGGGCTTTTAGTCCCCAATACAAAAAGAGTTAACAAGGGATGAAGCAGCATGAGAAGGACAGGAGAAGCCACACTTCCAAAAACGGGGACTACACATGTATAAGGAAAAGCAAAAACCTGCGTAAGGTGCAGTGGGTAAGTGAGCTCAAGGGAAAGACAATAAATGAAAGATGGTACATGTGACCACAAAATCCCAGGAGGTATGGGGGGAGTTGTACAAAGGGGAACAGAAACAAGAAGAAGACCAGAGTGATCCCTGGTTTCCCAAAGTTGCGGAGAGGCCAAAGCCTATTGCTAGAGTAAGTAAAGGGGATAAAGGCAAAGGCCCAGGAAAAAAAGGGTTGTCCCAGGGGCCAAAAAAGAATATCATGGGGTAAGAAGGGGAAAACCAGTATCATACAGAATGACAGCACAAAGCCCAATCTACCAAAATTGTTATACAGCCACATCAGGGGAGAGCAATGGGAACAGGCTGAAGGGAAAGGGGGGGGAGTCCAGAGGCAACCAGGAAATATGTGAAAGTTCACTCACAGTTCAGGGAGGATTCACAAAGGAGATAGAGGCTTCCAGCAAATGGGGGGGTAGGGTGCACCTTTAAGTGCTGGGCTAGGCCACAACCCAGGAGGGGGTGAAGAAAACTGGGGGGAAATAGATACCTAAAGGCGTGGCTCAGATAATATCTCTCCTTGGGTCTGAGAGAGGAAGCAGAACACTATTGTGCACCTGTTGAGGGTGGAAGACAGCAAACATCCATTTTTAAGAAAGGAAGACACCGCACTAAATTTCAGACCAGTGCATTTACATTTATTGTATGTGAAGTTATTGGGAAAATTTTCCGGGGAAAAGATTTAGTGGAGCCCCTTTAAAAAGGAAGGGAACTTTTATGCCCAAACCAGTATGCCTTAAGAGAAGGGAAATCCTCCCTTTCCCCAAACCTTTTGGGATTTCCCAGGGACGGGGTTTAACAAAAATAGGGGGAGAAGGGGGAGGGGTAAAATCCGTCTTTTTGGGGTTGTACCACACAAGAGACTGGTTGGAAAGTTAGAGGAGCAGGCGGAAAAAGAAAAGTGAAGGTACGGGAAATGAATCGGGGGAATGAGAGAAGCTTACGACGACTTTTCGGCCCGTTTTTGGGACCATTTAAAAAAGTCACACAAACCCAAAGTACGAACAAACCGAACAAAACGAAAGTTTAGGTAAGACCCAAAGGGGATGAGCGGGGAAGAGGGGACAGACGAAAAAATAGCGCTGAAGAGGAGTGTTCTTATTGTAGAAATAGGAGCCGGTTTTAAAACCCGGGCAGCTAAGTGGGATCGTGGGACAGAAAATAGAAAAAAACACAAATCAGGCTCTTCTGTTGGGACCCCGGGTGGGTGAAGGGGGAAGTGGGGGGGGACGACAAAGGGAATAGCCCGGTAGAGGAAGGTTTTGGAGTTGAAAAGAAATAGCTAGGGCTAAACCCAGCTGCGTGGCACTGCAAACCCCAGGTAGGAAGGGGCATGTTGGGGACATAGAGGAGAGGGGGCAGACTGCGACATTGCTCGCGGGTTGTATGCTTCAGGCTGAGATAAAGAGCGGGGTTTGGACTCAGGTGCCCGGAGGCTACATTGTGTGTTGGGGGAAGTGCGTTGTGTTTTGGCTACACTTCGCGGGTGATGGCCACTCTTGAGTCTTTAAAGTCTCTCTTGGACATTTTGGAATATTTTGCATTCTGGGGTTTGGAACATTTCAGTTTCGTCCCGGGGAAAAGAATGCATTTTAAAAAGGAATTTGGTGGGGTTTGTTGCGGGTTTCTTTTAACAGCTCCCTCTTTCTTTAAAGTGGAAGCATATCGCTCGCCCCATTTCGGTTGGGGGGTTTGGGGGGTGATGTAAAAGGTTAGAGACCCATTAATTAAAGGCTTGGTTTAAAGGTAACGGTTGCCTGTGGTTTCTTCGGTTTTTTTTTCGGTTACTTCTTCGATTGCTACTTCGTCGGGTCAGGGGGTTTGTTCAAAATGTTGTGGTTCTTTTTTCGTTTCTGTGACTGTGTTGAGGGGAGGCAGGGGTTTTTGGCGGGGGGGGTTTTTGGGCCGGGGGTGGGGGGTGTAAAAGGTGGCAGTAGACGGGGGTTTTGGGGTTCTGGAGCGAGTCTTTTCAGAGATGTTTAAAAGGCCCGGGGGTTTGAGGTGAAGTTAACAATTTTGGAATTAGCTTAAAGGAGGTATTTGTGATGGTGGCGAGTCGGGGAAATTTAAAATTTTTGGGCATGTTTTTAAAGGGCGAAACAGTTCATTGATTGTTGTGTTAAAATGAGCCAGGGTTTGCAGCATTAGTGAGGTGTGCATACATAAACAGTATAGCACCTTGGATGGAGAAAGCGTCGGGAAAGGGCCCAGGGGGGACTGGTTTGGGGGAGATGTTTGTTTTGTAGTTTTTAAAGGGGTTTTCGGGGGGTATCTAAATTGGGTTTTTTTGGGCAATGGCGGCGTATGTTGGCGTTTTTGGGTTTGATGTTTTTGGGTTTCTTCAATGTTTTCTTAGACAGGACTTCTTTGCGTAGAGGGGGTTTTTTTGCAAGGGTGTGGTGAGTACCCTTGCCGTTGAGGGGAGGAGGGAGGGAGTGGTAGTTAAAAAATTTTTTGAAGTCCCGGTCGTCTTTACCGGGAGTTTGCGGGAGTAACTTTTTTTCCCCCTTTTAGAGGACAGGGGCAGGCGCTGAGTGGTGATAGGGGTTGCACCTCCAACATGGCGAGATGTGGGGGGAAACGTTCGTGTTTTATGTGACTTGGGGCGGATTTTTGATAGTAGGAGATAAACCCAGCCCCCAACGTGCTCTAGTCCCCTCTTTGATGTTGGAGAAGGTTAGCTTTATTTATTGTAGAGGGGTTGGGGGTTTTTGGGGAATAAGTTCAATCGACGCCCCCGGGGAGTTTTTTCCTCGATAAGGGGCTTGAACCTTTAGGGCCCATAAAGAAGTACGAGTTTGTCCAGCCGTTTACGAAAGGAACCCTTTTTGCCAGCAAAAAAAATTGAAGGGAGTGGGGAACTGTCGGGCTCTGAGGGTTTTCATGAATGTCGGCGATCAGCTTTGAGGCTTTTAATTAAAACGTCAGACCCGACGGGCGATAAAGAGTCTTTGTTTGAGGGATGGGGTGTAAATTTTTAAACCTTTCAGGGAAGTCTTTACCCGGGAGCAAGGGCAAGTTTAGTAGAGTCTTTTTTTACTCCCCTGTTTTGGGGTTTTATCCTTACACGGGTTTTCAAAACATCATGAAGAAGTAAGGCAGGGGGATGATTTTAGGGTTTCCCCCCCCGACGGGGATCGAAGGGGAAAACTTCTTGAGGGGAGGGGCGACTGTGGGAACCAGAAAATAAAGGGGGGTTCAATCCGGCCGGGGGTTTTGGTTTATTTGCAATCGGGTCATTAGATTTCTTAAGTCCCAAAATTAAGCAAAACAAATAAGTTCATAAGATCCCAAAGGAAAGACGGGGGGAAAACGGGACAGAAGGGAAAAATAGCTCTGGAAAAAAGGAGGGGTTCTTTTGTCAGAAAAAATAGGCCAGGGCCTTTAAACCCCGCAGCTAAAGGGGGATCGTTTGGGGCAGACTTTAGCAGGAAAAAGCCCGGGGCTGTTGCCCTCGAACTTGTGGTAGTTGAAGTCTTGAATCTAGAGTAGCGGGAGCAGGCTAGGTCACATAAGGGTAGAACCCCATATGGGGAATTTTTAGGGGTAACTGAGGAGGCAGGTTAGCAATGGAGCCATTTTCGAACTTTTTAAGTGGGTCCTAGATAGGTGGTTATTTTTGCCTTGTTACGAAGGTGAAACGTAGAGGCTTTATGAACTCAAAAACTTGGGTGAGTGTGAAGTGAAACGGGGATTCACATGCATACTTGACTGTTCCAGCACCGAGGCTTTTGTAGAGTTCAGTACAGGTCATGGTGTCAGTATTTGAAGGAGAAGTGTAAAAGGTAAGGTTTTCCCATGAGGGTTTACTGGAGTCGTCGTTATCTTCCTCTTCTGGAGTGGATTCATTGGGAGAATCTACAATGGTGGTAGCAGGTGACTGAGGGTCGACAGGAGCAGTGGAGAGGTGTAATGGTTGTGTAACAGCAGGCTGGGAGAGGTGGGAGACGGTGGTTGAGGCAACTTGATCAACGTTGTCAGCGGTGGAAGTGGTTATAGAAGTTACAGGAGCAGTTGCTTGGGCAGGAGACAGGTCTGTAGGTGCAGTAAAGTTCAGGGCGTTGGGAAGGATCTTGAGGATGTCTGCTGAAGGTGTGGAGTCCGGAAAATTGAAGGCAGGCATGTTGTTCAGACGGAATAGTTCGTTAATAGTGGTGTTGAAAGTGCCGGGGTTTGCTGCGTTTGCAAGGTGTGCATACACCATGCAGTACAGCACCTTGGAGGGAGCACCGTCGGGGAGTGGAGAGAGGGAGTTGCTGGGCGATGGTGCCTGTAGATTAGCGTGTAGAGTCTTGTGGTGTCGGTTTGTGGTTTGGTTATTGCAGCGTATGTCGGTGAATTGGAGGTGTTCTTCAGAACTTTAGTTTTCTTCAATATGATTTCTTTCCTGAGTGGGCACTTAGCTGCAAGGGTATGATGATTACCCTTGCAGTTAAGACATGTTGGTGCTGTAGTAATGGTGCAGGATCTGAAATCGTGTCCATCATTCCCACATTTTGAACAAAACTTCTTATCCTTGAGGGGCAGTCCTTGGTGGTGTGATTATAGGAGTAGCAGGTCCAGCAGTGGGAGAATGTATGTGAAACGTTCTTGTTCTATATGACTTGGGTGAATGTGGTAATATGAGATGGCCAGACCGTCAGAGAGAGCTTGGGCAGCCATGGAGATGTCTGAGAATGTAATCTTTAGCATTGATGAGGCGTTGGGGATCTTGGAGATGCTGTCTACCGAGGCCCAGGTGTTTTGTTCCTCAATAGATGTCTTCAGTGCTTCAGTAGAGAGAGAGGTGACGATATGTCAGTCTTTTCACAAAGACGAAACTGTTTCGACTTCAAGAATGGAGACGGGGGATTATAGAGTGAATTTGTTGTGTTGTAGGGTCCTGATAGAAGAGTCGTTTCGACCATAGTTTTGATGCTTCCTTGTCGTCTGTGCAGACGACAATGAAGGAGTCCTTCAGAGAATGGATTGCGGTAAATTTGACCTGCAGGCAGGTCCTAACGACGGTAGCTAAAGCTAGCTTCGAGGAGTCATTTATTGCACCATTCACAGGCTTGATTTTCGCACGATGCGACAGCAATGTGAAATTTATGTGACGTTTGTAGAATATAAATTCCCCACCCCGGCGGGGTTAGAAGGGAGGCTTCTTGAGTATAGAGCAACTGTGTGATCGGACAGAGCACGACGGACCAGGAGTGCAGCACAGGCATGTATGTATAATGTTCGCCAAGACCGTAGTCCTGGCACGGGTCTCAGTCTTGCGATGACCCGTCTCTGGCTCCCGAGGGAGAAAGGTTTCTACAATGATGCGACATATGCTGCCTCAAATACACTCTTACTGGTCAGTTTCATCTGGATGAATCTCATAAGGCAAACAACACCAATGTACTCCTACTGTGGGACACTAGCGAGGAGGGGATATGTCGTTATCACGGGTAACAGGCTTATCTGTTCGTTGACCCATGGTACACTAGTGTGGCCGCAGTCATCTTCTGGGTCCTTCTTCGGGAGGGAATATCAGTGGTAGTTGCCTGCGGAGGTGTTCAGTAACTTCATACTTCAGAAGATAGTGTGTTAGGGGCGCTGTGGACAATGTGTGACAGTATGGCACATCTTCCTCAACCTTGTCTACCATCATTTCTGGCTGTGGGAAAAGCCAAACGAAGCCGATGGATGGCGGTACACTGCGCTTCTGATCAGTTTCTTCATATGAGGTCGGGTTCTCCCCGGGAGTCGTCTGCTCTGTACCACTGTGAGATGGGGATCACCTAAGACCTCCCCCATAAGTGTATGGCTCTGGCAGCACAGTTTGGTCTGTCGTAGGCCGATGGGACAGTAATCCAACATGTGGGATAGTCTGTTGCTGCCTTGGCTGCATCATCTGCGCCTCCATTTCCCGGATGACAGCATGGCTGCGAGGGATCCAGTTCAATGTCGATCTGTTACACTGAACTTCTAAGGCTGTCATTAGCTCAGGATCGATGTTGATGAGGTAAACCTTTGTCCTGTGGTTGAGGGATGGGAGAGGGCATTGATTGCCAGAGGTGGATCTACATGTATGAAGGTCGGAGTCGATGTGACAATGCCTGCTGAATCGCCACCAGCTCAGCTTGAAGGATCGTGCAGTGGTCAGGGAGTCGCTAGCCTTGTGTGTGACCATTGTGGTACAGTTCACCAGCTTGCTGCTCTTTCCTGTCAGGGTCGACAGAACCATCTGTGAAATACACTGCACATGTGTGTCCCTCTGTCAGTGCCATGCTTGTCTCAGCATGATTGCTGAGGGTGTCTTGACTGCAGAGACGCTTAGAGATGGGTAGTTGCATGACGCAAACATCGGCTGGATCTGGGCGCCAGGAAGGTGGTGGATGGTACCCAGCAACAGGAAGGTCACAACTCTTCTCGAGGAGTAGTTGTATAGGAAGCAGCTTCCGCCCAGAACACAAAACGAACGAATCCAGTAGTAGTCCGTGAAGAGTGTGGGATCTTATGTCATGGTTGTCAATATCCGTCTCCTTAAAGTAGCCACGATTCTGCCGGTGCAGAATCGTGGCTTCTTTGCAGGCGTTTATGTATCTTACTCTGTAAGCCAAGGAAGGACAAGCCGGGCCTCAGATCTGAGACATACTGTGTTGGTCCAGATGGGGGCCCTAGCATAGTTCTTTCGCCTGGTTTTGTACGACCTCCACCATTTGCCTTGCTCTGCGGGAGGAAGAAGATGAGCTAACGTTGGTTGCACCGTAGTCAATGAGCGAGCGCTATAGCATGTATATAGTACAAACGAGCTACCTCTTTGCTTGCCCCTGCCG
>NW_026476557.1:0-10304 GCF_026875155.1 Cherax quadricarinatus
CTTTTTTCCCCATTCTAGAGCTGGTTGAAGCACGGTCTGCTATCTTGTGGCTTCTATTTCTGCCTTGCTTACCGTGGAGTGCACTATACTTATCACTGTACATAGTGTACATATTGCTGTTCTAAATTGGTGAAGGATAATATAAGTCTACCTTTTTTCTACTGTGTTTATTTGCTCCCATTACACCCGGGGTAACAGGCCATTTGAATCCTGGGTTGTAATAGACAGCAACAGCACCACAGAGCTACATAATTAGACAGACAGACAGCAACAGCACCAGAGAGCTACACAAGTAGACAGACAGACAGCAACAGCACCAGAGAGCTACACAAGTAGACAGACAGACAGCAACATCACCAGAGAGCTTCACAAGTAGACATACAGACAGCAACAGCACCAAGAGCTACACAATAGACAGACAGACAGCAAAAAGCACCAGAGCTCTACACAAGTAGACAGGCAGACAGGAACATCACCAAAGAGCTACACAAGTAGACAGACAGACAGCAACAGCACCAGAGCTCTACACAAGTAGACAGACAGCAACAGCACCAGAGAGCTACACAAGTAGACAGACAGACAGCAACAGCACCAGAGAGCTACACAAGTTGACAGTCAGACAGCAACAGCACCAGAGAGCTAAAACAAGTAGACAGACAGACAGCAACAGCACCAGAGAGCTACACAAGTAGACAGACAGACAGCAACATCACCAGAGAGCTTCACAAGTAGACATACAGACAGCAACAGCACCAGAGAGCTACACAAGTAGACAGACAGACGCAACCAGCACCAAGCTCTACACAAGTAGACAGGCAGACAGGAACATCACCCAAAAAGCTACACAAGTAGACAGACAGACAGCAACAGCACCAGAGCTCTACACAAGTAGACAGACAGACAGCAACAGCACCAGAGGCTACACAATAGACAGACAGACAGCAACAGCACCAGAGAGCTACACAAAGTTGACAGTTTAGACAGCAACAGCACCCGAGAGCTACACAAGTTTGACAGACAGACAGCAACAGCACCAGAGAGCTACACAAGTAGACAGACAGACAGCAATATCACCAGAGAGCTACACAAATAGACAGACAGACAGCAACAGAACAGAGCTCTACACAAGTAGACAGACAGACAGCAACAGCACCAGAGAGCTACACAAGTAGACAGACAGACAGCAACAGCACCAGAGAGCTACACAAGTTGACAGTCAGACAGCAACAGCACCAGAGAGGTACACAAGTAGACAGACAGACAGCAACAGCACCAGAGAGCTAACACAAGTAGACAGACAGACAGCAAAAACACCAGAGAGCTACACAAGTAGACAGACAGACAGCAACAGCAAAAAGAGCTCTACACAAGTAGACAGACAGCAGCAGCACAAGAGAGCTACACAAGGAACAGACAGCAACAGCACCAGAGAGCTACACAAGTAGACAGACAGCAACAGCACCTGAGGGGCTACACAAGTAGACAGACAGACAGCAACAGGTAGAGAGCTACTCAAGTAACAGACAGCAAAAAGCACCAGAGAGCTACACAAGTAGACAGACAGCAACAGCACCAGAAAAGCTAGAAAGTAGACAGACAGAAACAACAGCATTTAAGAGGGACACAAGTAGACAGACAGACAGCAACAGCACAAGAGAGTTACACAAGTAGACAGACGGACAGCAACAACACCAGAGAGCTTTGACAAGTAGACAGACAGACAGACAGCAACGTGCCAGAGAGCTACACAAGTAGACAGACAGACACAACACACCAGATAGCTACACAATAGACAGACAGACCGCACAGCACCAAGAGCTAGAGAAGTAGACAGACAGAGCAACAGCACCAGAGAGTTACACAAGTAAAAGACAGACAGCAACAGCACCCGAGAGCTACACAAGTAGACAGACAGACAGCAACAGCACCACAGAGCACACAAGTAGACAGGTAGACAGCAAAAACACCAGAGAGTTACACAAGTAACAGACAGACACAACAGCACCAAGAGCTACACAAGTAGACAGACAACAGCAACAGCACCACAGAGCTACACAATTTGACAGGACAGACAGCAAAAAGCACCACAGAAGCTACACAAGTAGACAGACAACAGCAACAGCACCAGAGAGCTACACAAGTAGACAGACAGACAGCAACAGCCCCCACAAAGCTACACAAGTAGATAGGTAGACAGCAACAGCACCAAGAGTTACACAAGTAGACAGACAGACAGCAACAGCACCAGAGACTACACAGTAGACAGACAGGACAGCAACGCACCAGAGAGCTACACAAGTAGACAGACAGACAGCAACAACACCGAGAGCTACCAAGTAGACAGACAGACAGTAACAGCACCAGAGAGTTACACAAGTAACAGACAGACAGCAACAGCACCAGAGGCTACACAAGTAACAGACCCGACAGCAAAAGCACCAGAGAGCTACACAAGTAGACAGACAGACAGACAGCAACAGCACAAGAAGCTACACAAGTAGACAGACAGACAGCAACAGCCCCCACAGAGCTACACAAGTAGACAGCAGACAGCAACAGCAAACCCAAAAGCTAAAAAAAGTAGACAGACAAACAGACAGCAACAGCACCACAGAGCTACACAAGTAGACAGGTAGACAGCAACAGCACCAGAGAGTTACACAAGTAGACAGACATACAGCAACAGTACCAAGAGCTACACAAGTAGACAGACAGACAGCAACAGCACCAGAGAGCTAGACAAGTAGACAGACAGACAGCAACAGCACCAGAGAGCTACACAAGTAGACAGACAGACAGCAACAGCACCAGAGAGCTACACAATTAGACAGACATACAGCAACAAACACCACAGAGCTACACAAGTAGACAGACATACACAACAGTACCAGAGAGCTACACAAGTAGACAGACAGACAGCAAAAAGCACCAGAGAGCTAGACAAGTAGACAAACAGACAGCAACAGCACCAGAGAGCTACACAAGTAGACAGACAGACAGCAACAGCACCAGAGAGCTACACAAGTAGAAAACATACAGTAACAGCACCAGAGCTCTACACAAGTCGACGACAGCAACAGCACCAAGAGCTACACAAGTAACAGACAACAGCAACAGCACCAGAGAGCTAGACAAGTAGACAGACAGACAGCAACACGCCAGAGAGCTACACAAGTAGACAGACAGCAACAGCACCAGAGAGCTACACAAGTAGACAGACAGCAACAGCACCAGAGAGCTAACAAGTAGACAGACAGACAGCAACGCACCAGAGAGTTTTCACAAGTAGACAACAGACAGCAAAAGCACCAAGAGTTACACAAGTAGACAGACAGACAGCAACAGCACCAGAGAGCTATCAAGTAGACAGACAGCAACAGCGCCCGAAGCTAACAAGTAAACAGACAGACAGCAACAGCACCAGAGAGCTACACAAGTAGACAGACAGACAGCAACAGCACCAGAGAGCTACACAAGTAAGCAGACAGACAGCAACAGCACCAGAGAGCTACACAAGTAGACAGACAGACAGCAACACACCAGAGAGTTACACAAGTAGACAGACAGACAGCAACAGCACCAGAGAGCTACACAAGTAGACAGACAGACAGCAACAGCACCAGAGCTCTACACAAGTAAACAGACAGACAGCAACAGCCCAGAGAGTTACACAAGTAACAGACAGACAGCAACAGCACCAGAAGCTACACAATAGACAGACAGACAGCAACAGCACCAGAGAGCTACACAAGTAGACAGACAGACAGCAACAGCACCAGAGAGCTACACAAGTAGACAGACAGACAGCAACAGCACCAGAGAGCTACACAAGTAGACAGACAGACAGCAAACACACCAAGAGCTACACAAGTAGACAGACAGCAACAGCACCAGAGAGCTACACAAGTAGACAGACAGCAACAGCACCAGAGAGCTACACAATAGACAGACAGACAGCAACAGCACCAGAGAGCTACACAAGTAGACAGACAGACAGCAACAGCACCAGAGAGCTACACAAGTAGACAGACAGACAGCAACAGCACCAAGAGCTACACAAGTAACAGACAAGGGCAGCAACACACCAGAGAGCTACACAAGTAGACAGACAGACAGCAACAGCACCACAAGCTACACAAGTAGACAGACAGCAACACACCAAAAGACTACACAAGTAGACAGACAAAACAGCAACAGCACCAGAGCTCTACACAAGTAAACAGACAGACAGCAACAGCACCAAGAGAGCTACACAAGTAGACAGACAGACAGCAACAGCACCAGAGAGCTACACAAGTAGACAGACAGACAGCAACAGCACCAGAGAGCTACACAAGTAGACAGACAGACAGCAACAGCACCAGAGAGCTACACAAGTAGACAGACAGCAACAGCACCAGAGAGCTACACAAGTAGACAGACAGACAGCAACAGCAAACCCGAGAGCTACCCCAATAGACAGACAGACAGCAACAGCACCAGAGAGCTACACAAGTAGACAGACAGACAGCAACAGCACCAGAGAGCTACACAAGTAGACAGACAGACAGCAACAGCCCACAGAGCTACACAAGTAACAGACTGACAGCACAGCAAACCCGAGAGTTACAACAAGTAACAGACAGACAGCAACAGCACCAGAGAGCTACACAAGTAGAACAGACAGACAGCAACAGCACCCCAAAGCTACAACAAGTAGATAGGTAGACAGCAACAGCACCAAGAGTTACACAAAATAGACAGACAGACAGCAACAGCACCAAAAGAGCTACACAAGTAGACAGACAGACAGCAACAGCACCCCAGAGCTACACAAGTAGACAGACAGACAGCAACAACACCTGAGAGCTACACAAGTAGACAGACAGACAGTAACAGCACCAGAGAGTTACACAAGTAGACAGACAGACAGCAACAGCACCAGAGAGCTACACAAGTAGACAGACAACAGCAACAGCACCAGAGAGCTACACAAGTAACAGACAGACAGACAGCAACAGCACCAGAGAGCTACACAAGTAGACAGACAGACAGCAACAGCACCACAGAGCTACACAAGTAGACAGACAGACAGCAACAGCACCAGAGAGCTACACAAGTAGACAGACAAAACAGCAACAGCACCAGAGAGCTACACAAGTAGACAGACAAACAACAGCAACGCACCCCAGAGCTTTCACAAGTAGACAGGTAGACAGCAACAGCACCAGAGAGTTACACAATTAGACAGACATACAGCAACAGTACCAGAGAGCTACACAAGTAGACAACAGACAGCAACAGCACCAGAGAGCTAGACAAGTAGACAGACAGACAGCAACAGCACCAGAGAGCTACACAATAGACAGACAGACAGCAACAGCACCAGAGAGCTACACAATTAGACAGACATACAGCAACAGCACCACAGAGCTACACAAGTAGACAGACATACAGCAACAGTACCAGAGAGCTACACAATAGACAGACAGACAGCAACAGCAACCCGAGAGCTAGACAAGTAGACAGACAGACAGCAACAGCACCAGAGAGCTACACAAGTAGACAGACAGACAGCAACAGCACCAGGAGCTACACAAGTAGAGAAACAACAGTAACAGCACCCAAACTCTACACAAGTCGACAGACAGCAACACACCAAAAGGGGCTACACAAGTAACAGACAGACAGCAACAAACACCCGAGAGCTAGACAAGTAGACAGACAGACAGCAACAGCGCCAGAGAGCTACACAAGTAGACAGACAGCAACAGCACAGAGAGCTACACAAGTAGACAGACAGCAACAGCACCAGAGAGCTAGACAAGTAGACAGCAGACAGCAACAAACACCAGAGAGTTACACAAGTAGACAGACCCGACAGCAACAGCACAGAGAGTTAACAAGTAGACAGACAGACAGCAACACACCCGAGAGCTAGTCAAGTAGACAGACAGACAGCAACAGCGCCAGAGAGCTACAAAAAGTAGACAGACAGACAGCAACAGCACCATAGAGCTACACAAGTAGACAGACAGACAGCAACACACCAGAGAGCTACACAAGTAGACGACAGACAGCAACAGCACCAAGAGCTACACAATAGACAGACGACAGCAACAGCACCAAGAGTTACACAAGTAACAGACAGACAGCAACAGCACCAGAGAGCTACACAAGTAGACAGACAGACAGCAACAGCACCAGAAACTCTACACAAGTAAAACAGACAGACAGCAACAGCACCAGAGAGTTTCACAAGTAGACAGACAGACAGCAACAGCACCCGAGGCTACACAAGTAGACAGACAGACAGCAACAGCACCAGAGAGCTACACAAGTAACAGACAGACAGCAACAGCACCAGAGAGCTACACAAATAGACAGACAGACAGCAAACAGCACCAGAGAGCTACACAAGTAGACAGACAGACAGCAACAGCACCGAGAGCTACACAAGTAGACAGACAGCAACAGCACCAGAGAGCTACACAAGGTAGACAGACAGCAACACACCAGAGAGCTACACAAGTAGACAGACAGACAGCAACAGCACCAGAGAGCTACACAGTAGACAGACAGACAGCAAAAGCACCAGAGAGCTACACAAATAGAAAAGACAGACAGCAACAGCACCAGAGAGCTACACAAGTAACAGACAGACAGCAACAGCACCAGAGAGCTACACAAGTAGACAGACCCGACAGCAACAGCACCACAGAGCTACACAAGTAGACAGACAGCAACAGCACCAGAGAGCTACACAAGTAGACAGACAGACAGCAACAGCACCAGAGCTCTACACAAGTAAACAGACAGACAGCAACAGCACCAGAGAGCTACACAATAACAGACAGACAGCAACAGCACCAGAGAGCTACACAAGTAGACAGACAGACAGCAAAAACACCAGAGAGCTACACAAGTAGACAGACAACAGCAACAGCACCAGAGAGCTACACAAGTAGACAGACAGACAGCAACAGCACCAGAGAGCTACACAAGTAGACAGACAGACAGCAACACACCAGAGAGCTACACAAGTAAAACAGACAGACAGCAACAGCACCAAAAGAGCTACACAAGTAGACAGACAGACAGCAACAGCACCAGAGAGCTACACAAGTAGACAGACAGACAGCAACAGCACCACAGAGCTACACAAGTAGACAGACAGACAGCAACAGCACCAGAGAGCTACCAAGTAGACAGACAGACAGCAACAGCACCAGAGACTACACAAGTAGACAGACAGACAGCAACAGCACCAGAGAGTTACACAAGTAGACAGACAGACAGCAACAGCACCAGAGAGCTAGACAAGTAACAACAGACAGCAACAGCCTCCTCCTCTGAGGACAGGCACAAGAAAAACAAAATTTCAACTTGGGAAAAAACGAAGACGGAAAAAATGTGACGGGAAAAAAACAGAAGCTGTGAACAGAAGACAAACAAAGAGGAGAGGAAAAAACAGTAATGAAACCTGCCACGACTTATCACGACCTGCCACGACTTACCACACCCGTAAGACTTACCATGACCTGTAAGGATTTACTACGACCTTTAAGGACTTACCACGACCTGCCACTACGTGTAAGGACTTACCACGACCCGTAAGGACTTACCACGGCCTGTAAGGACTTACCACGGCCTGTAAGGGCTTACCCGACCTGTAAGGACTTACCATGCCTGTAAGGACTTACCACGACCTGTATGGACTTACCATGGCCTGTAAGGACTTACCACGACCTGTAAGGACTTACCATGGCCTGTAAGGACTTACCACGACCTGTAAGGACTTACCATGGCCTGTAAGGACTTACCACGACCCGTAAGGGGCTTACCACGACCTGTAAGGACTTACCACGACCTGTAAGGACTCACCACGACCTGTAAGGATTTACCACCACCTACAACACACTATCAAACCTGTCCACGTCCTATGAAGTCTTAACACCGTCTGAAACGACTTACCACGACCTGTAACGCCTGTTAACATTACTACGACCTGTTATGACCTACCACGACATGTAACAAATTATGACGACCTCTAACGATGTGTCATGGCCTGTTATGACTGCAATGATATTTGACAACTTACTACGACCTATCATCTGCACGAACCTGCCACGACCTGCATGCTTGTGGACACTGTTCTATCCCCTTCCCTTCCACTGTCTATCTTCCTCCTGTCTACCTGCACCCCGCCTTCTATCGGGTTTCCCAGTCTCTCACCACTCTCATTCACTGACAGTCATATAGATAGCCACACTGGAAATGTGAGGCAGCTGTCAGGTGTTCCTGAATTTGTGTTATTGTTCATACTTTTCAAAAGGGCTATCTTTACAGGGGCCCCGACCATTTGTAGCGCCGCCTCCTACTGTTGCACCTTCTCTCCTGCCTCCGGTATCTTGCGTGTCCGTGGCCTCGGTTCGAAGACTAGCATGAGGCGGGACTTCCCTGGTTACTGGCCGACTGCCAGGCTGTTGCTGGTTGATATCTGCTGGTGGCAGGTTGATATCTGCTGGTGGAAAGGTTTTGTATCTGCTGGTGGCAGGTTGATATCGGGCTGGGGGCAGGTTGATATCAGTTGGCAGCAGGTTAAGGGAGTCTTGGATCACGGTTGTTGATGCAGTGTTCTCTTATTGTGCCAACGGCGCCCCTTCTTTTCACTGGCTTTATTTTACACTTCCTCCCTCATCTCTCACTTCAGTATGTCTTCCGGGTTTATATGTTATGAGGTATCTGTTCCCTCACTACATGGAGAACATTTCTAGTTCATCTCTGGGGTTTTTAAACGGCGTAATGATTTTGTGGATAGTAGTTAACCTTCCTGCATGTTACAGCTTTCCCT
This sequence comes from Cherax quadricarinatus, assembly GCF_026875155.1. NCBI lineage: Eukaryota > Metazoa > Arthropoda > Malacostraca > Decapoda > Parastacidae > Cherax > Cherax quadricarinatus. The sequence continues at coordinate 8,834 of NW_026476557.1, forward strand.
TTTCACACCCTTTATTTGGGAAAAGTGACACAACATAACAGTCGTGAGAGAACAAGTGAGCTGAACAGAAAATCATGACTGGAGGTCCGCCTCCTAAATTGTATAACTGCCTTAATTAACAGGCAATTATACAAGCACCTATAATTATAATTATGGATGGGTTATAACCCACCCTGCCTATCATTTACCTATCACTGAAAGACCTTAAGATTAGCAGACTTATAATATCTTGTTATTACCCTTAAACTTTGATTGTTCCGTGACCCGCTCTATTGAGTCACCAGCTGGCTCCGACACACACCAGGTAGTGCCCCAGATGGCATGGAAGTGGAGGGAGGGTAGGAGGAGAATTAGGTGAAGGTGTAAGCAGGTTCGGTACATAGTTAATTACGTCTGGCTGCGTCTCGTTCGCTAACTAAGCGAACAGTGTGTGTTGTGTGTGTGTGTGTGTACTCACCCATTTGTGTTGCAGGGGTCGATTCATAGCTCCTGCCCCGCCTCTTCACTGATTTCTACTGGGTCCCCTCTCTCCTTGCTCCATGAGCTTTATCAAACCTAGTCTTAGAGCGTGTATGGTTCCTTCCCCCACTACCCCACTTGCTAGACTGTTTCCCTTTCCTGACTACTCTATGACTGAAGAAATACTTCCTAAACATCCCTTTGACTCATCTGAGTCTTCAGCTTCCAATTGTGACCTCCTGTTTCTGTGTGTGTGTGTGTGTTTGTGTGTGTGGTGTGTGTGTGTGTGTGGGGGTGTGTGTGTTGTGTGTGTGTGTGAGAGAGAGAAAGAGAGAGAGACAGAGGGGAAAAGAGAGAGAGAGAGAGAGAGAAGAGAGGGGGAGAGAAACCTAGTAGATACCCGCAAAAAAGGCGGTTCCGGACTGTGAATTTGACCCCTGCAACCACAAATAGGTGAGTACACATGCACATTTAATGGGTTTGCAACAGTGATTCTTCACTCAGTGTAGAGCTCTATCAAGTTATGGTTTCACTCAGTGTAGAGCTCTATCAAGTTATGTTTCACTCAGTGTAGAGCTTTATCACATTATGACCCCGGTTTAAAACTCTACACAGTGAAACGTGACTTGAAGAAGCTGTCTCAGCAGCAGCAGGTCTCAGCAGCAGCAGTCTCAGCAGCAGCAGGTCTCAGCAGTAGCAGGTTTTCAGCAGGTCTCAGCAGTAGCAGGTCTCAGCAGCAGCAGCAGCAGGTTTTCAGCAGCAGCAGGTCTCAGCAGCAGCAGGTCTCAGCAAACAGCAGGTCTCAGCAGTAGCAGGTCTCAGCAGCAGCAGGGCTCACAGCAGCAGGTCTCAGCAGGTCTCAGCAGTAGCAGGGCTCGCAGCAGCAGCTCTCACAGTAGCATTCACAGCGCAGCTTCAGAGTGCAGGTCTTCAGCAGTAGCCCGGTCTCAAGAGCAGGTCTCAGCCCGAGCAGGTCCCAAAAAGCAGCAGGTCTCAGCAGTGCAGGCCCCGG
>NW_026476558.1:0-10113 GCF_026875155.1 Cherax quadricarinatus
GCGGTTTAAAACCAAAAAAAAATTGGGGGGTTTTTTAAAAAAAAAAAACCCCGGGAGAACCAAAAAAATCGGAAGGGGGGCCCCCAAAAACTGGAAATTTTCCGATCCCAGAGGTTTTTTTAAAAAACCCCCAAAGGATTTTTAAAAGGGAAATAAAATTTTCCACGTCAAGAAATTAAGGAAAGTGCAAAGGTTTCAACAAGACTAGTCCCAAGTACGGGATTTTTTCCTATGAAGAAAGGTTGAGGGAAAATTGGCCTGACGACACTGGAGGACAGGAGGGTCAGGGGAGACATGATAACGACATATAAAATTACTGCCCCGGAATAGACGAGGTGGACAAAGACGGATGTTCCAGAGATGGGACACAGACACAAGAGTCACAATTGGAAGTTGAAGCCCTCAGATGAATCAAAAAGGGATTTAGGAAGATTCTTCAGTCATAGATAGTCAGGCCATGGAATAGCCAGAAAGTGATGTAGTGGAGCAAGGAACCATCCCATAGTTTTAAGCGAGGTATATTAGAGCTCATGGGCAGGAGAGAGAGGACCTAGTAGAACAGCGAAGAGGTGGGGCCAGGAGCTGTGACTCGACCCTGCAACCACAAAATAGGAGTACATTCACTCACACACAACTTCACTCACACACAAAATTCACTCACACACACACTTCACTCACACACACACTTAAATCACAAACATTCACTCACTCACTCACTCACAAAACACAAAACCACACACACACACACACACACACACCACACAAAACACACACAACACACACACACACACACAACACCATGCCAATCCAATGCCCCAACCCACTAATTACAAACTCCACCCACAGAAAAAACAAACCATGTTCCCTTTAACAGGTCCCACTTCCCAACCCAGTATACCTACCAGCCACAGTTTAGAAAAGAAGTGAAGGTGTGGTATACAAATGCAAAAGGGAAATAACAAACAAGTATGAGGAGTGCACGAAAGAATCAAGGAGACATCCCAGACATAATAGCACTCACAGAAACAAAAACTCACCAGAATAAAAATCAGATTCATCTTTCCATCTAGATATCAAATCCTCAGAAAGACGAGGAGGAGAGGGGGAGGAGGAGTTGCACTGCTCTTTAAAAAACCCAGGGGGGTTTTGAGAAAATGGAAGGAATGGATGGCACAGGCGAAAGGGACTACTTACTAGGAACAATCAGTCTGAGGGACATAAGGTGATAATTGCAGTAATGTACAACCCACCATTGAACTGCAGGAGGCCAAGGAGAAGAATACGATGAGAGCAACAGAGCAATGATCGACACACTAGCCGAGGTGGCCAGGAGAGCACACATGGGGGGAGCAAAGTTACTAGTTATGGGTGATTTCAATCACAAGGAGATTGACTGGAATACCTGGAGCCCCATGGGGGTCTGGGAAAAAATGGAGAGCCAAGATGATGGATGTGGTACTGGAAAACCTCATGCATCAACATGTTAGAGACACTCCCAGAGAGAGAGGAGAGGATGAACCAGCAAGACTGACCTTGTATTCACCTTTGGTAGTTCGGACACGAGGTATCATGTATGAAAGGCCCCTGGGAGCTAGTGATCATGTGGTTCTGTGCTTCGACTACATAGTTGAGCCCCAAAGTGGAGATTGTAGCAGGAATAGGCTGGGAAAACCAAACTACAAAAGGGGGAACTACTCAGGCATGAGGAACTTCCTTCAAGACATTCAGTGGGAGAGGGAACTGACAGGAAAACCAGTAAAAAGAAATGATGGACTATGTGGCAACAAAATGCAAGGAGGCAAGGAAAAGGTTTGTTCCCAAGGGAAACAGAAATAATGGGAAGAACAGAACGAGTCCTTGGTTCACCCAAAGGTGTAGGAAGGCAAAAAACTAGGTGTACTAGAGAATGGAAAAGGTACAGAAGACAGAAAAATGAAGAAAATAAAGGGGATTAGCCGAAGAGCCAGAAACGAATATGCACAGATAAGAAGGGAGGCTCAGCGGCAATACGAAAATGACATAGCATCGAAAGTCAAGACTGACCCGAAGCTGTTGTACAGCCACATCATGAGGAAAACAACATCAAGGACCAGTAATCAGACTGAGGAAGGGTGATGGGGGAAATTTACAAGAAACGACCAAGAAGTATGTCGGAGCTCAAAACAAGTTTAAAGAGGTATTTACAGTGGAAAAACCCGTAGGACCCCCAAGAAATCAGAACAGGGGGCACACCAGCAAGTGCTGGATGAAGTACATATAAACCAAGGAGGAGGTGAAGAAGCTGCTATGCGAACTTGAACCTCAAAGGCGGTGGGACCAGACAACATCTCTCCATGGGTCCTTAAAGAGGGAGCAGAGATATTGTGTGAGCCATTAACAAAGATCTTCAACACATCATTTGAAACTGGGCAACTCCCTGAGGTATGAAAATGGCAAATGTAGTCCCAATTTTTAAAAGGGGGACAGACAGAGGCACTAAACTACAGTCCTGTATCACTAATGTGTATAGTATGCAAGGTCTTGGAGAAGATCATCAGGAGGAGAGTGGTGGAGCACCCGGAAAGAAAAAAGTGTATAATTGACAACCAGCACGGTTTCAGGGAAGGAAAATCCTGTGTCACAAACGTACTAGAGTTTTATGACAAGGTGACAGAAGTAACACAAGAGAGAGAGGGGGTGGATCGACTGCATATTTTTGGACTGCAAGAAGGCCTTCGACACCAGTTCCTCACAAAAGGTTTACTGCAAAAGCTAGAGGGTCAGGCACACATAACAGGAAAGGCACTGCAATGGATCAGAGAATACCTGACAGGGAGGCAACAACGAGTCATGGTACGCGAAAGAGGTGTCAGAGTGGGCGCCTGTGACAAGCAGGGTTCCACAGGGGTCAGTCCTAGGACCTGTGCTGTTCTTGTATAGTGAACGACATAAAAGGAAGGGATAGAAATCAGAAGTGTCCTTGTTTGCAGATGATGCGAAGTTAATGAGAAAGAAACAAATCGGATGAGGATCAGGGAGGACTACAAAGAGAAACCTGGACAGGCTACAAGCCTGGTCCCGCAACTGGCTCCTTGAATTTAAACCCCGCCAAATGCAAAGTCATGAAGATTGGGGAAGGGCAAAGAAGACCGCAGACACAATATAGTTTAGATGGCCAAAAGACTGCAAACCTCACTCGAGGAAAAAGATCTGGGGGGTGAGTATAACACCGAGCATATCTCCTGAGGCGCACATCAATCAGATAAAATGCTGCAGCATACGGGCGCCTGGCAAACCTACGGATGTGTTCCCCAAAACTCAGTAAGGATTCGTTCAAGACTCTGTATACCATTTTTCGTCAGGCCCTTACTGGAGTATGCAGCACCAATTTGAAAACCACACCTAGTCAAGCCCGTCAGAAATTAGAGAAAGTGCAAAGGTTTGCAACAAGACTAGTCCCAGAGCTGTGGGGATTGTCCTACGAAGGAAGGGTTGAGGGGGAAAATTTGGGCTGACGACACTGGAGGACAGGAGGGTCAGGGGAGACACGATAACGAAATATAAAATACTGCGCGGGAAAAGACAAGGTGGACAAAGACGGGATGTTCCAGAGAAGGGGCACAGACACAAGAGGTCACAATTGGGAAATTGAAGACTCAGATGAATCAAAGGGATGTTAGAAGTAAATTTTTTCAGTCATAGAGTAGTCAGGGCCCTGGAATAGCCCAGAAAGTGACGTAGTGGAGGCGGGAACCATACATAGTTTTAAGGCGAGGTATGATAGAGCTCATGGGGCAGGGAGAGAGAGGACCTAGTAGCAATCTGTGAAGAGGTGGGGCCAGGAGCTGTGACTCGACCCCTGCAACCACAAATAGGTGAGTACACACACACCACACACACACCAGGAGGGTCAGGGGAGACATGATAACAAATATAAAATACAGCATGGAATAGACAAGGTGGCCAAAGACAGGATGTTCAGGGAGGGGACACAGAAACAAGAGGTCACAATTGGAAGTTGAAGACACAGATGAGTCAGAGAGATATTGGGAAGTATTTCTTCAGTCATAGAGTTGTCAGCCCAAAGGAATTGCCTAGAAAGTGACGTAGTGGAGGCAGGAGCCATACATAGTTTTAAGACGAGGTTTGATAAAGCTCATGGAGCGGTGAGTGAGAGGGCCAAGTAGCAACCGGTGAAGAGGCGGGGGCCCGGAGCTAAGACTCGACCCCTGCAACCCCAAAAAAGGTGAGTACACACACACACAATCCAGGAGCTGAGTCTCAACCCCTGCAACCACAATTAGGTGAGTACAAACACACACATACATGCAGACAGACACACACACACACACGCATGCACATACAACAGGCCTAGTGTCTAATCGACATATGCCTAGGGCCAAATGGTAACTAACATATAGCCACACACACGCAACACACACACATGCACACAAGCACGCACATGCACGCACACGCACACGGCACGCACACGCACGCAACACGCAACACCACACACACCCCACACCACAACACACACACACACACAGATGCACTGCTCATCAAAAATCAATGGGCTGGAGAGAGGAGATAGAGGAGAAGCAAGAAAGGGACTACAAAATAGGAACACTTCAGACTGGAGGTTCCAAGGTGGTGATTGCATCACCATATAGCAGGAGGCCGAAACAAGTATATGATCAGAGTAACAGAGAGATGATTGACACACTGGCTGAAGTGATCAGAAGGGCCCATGTGGGCAGGGCAAAGCTATTGGTGGTGTGGTGTGTGACTTCAGTCACAAAGAAATCGACTGGGAAAACTGGATGCCACATGGGGCACAGAAACTTGGAGGGCCAAGATGATGGAAGTGGTACTGGATAACCTCATGCATCTACATGTTAGGGATACTACAAGAGAGAGGGGAGAGGATGAACCAGCAAGACTGGACATAGTATTCACCTTGAGTAGTGCAGGTATTGAGGGCATCACATATGAAAGGCTCTTCAGAACTAGTGATGATGTGGTTCTAAGCTTTGAATACATAGAGTTACAAGTGGAGAGGGGAGCAGGAAGGGCAGGATGAATGAAGCCAAACTACAAGAGAGAGGACTAAACAGGCATGAGGAATTACCTGCACAAGGTTCAGTGGGACAGAGAACTGGCAGGGAAATCAGTAAATGAGATGGAATATGTGACAACAGTATTCAAGGAAGTGGAGAAGAGGTTTGTACCCAAGGGCAAGAGATATAATGAGAAGGCCAGGATGAGCCCTTGGTTCATCCAAAGGTGTAGAGAGGCTAAAACCAAGTGTTCTAGGGAATGGAAGAAGTATAGAAGGCAGAGGACCCAGGAGAATAGTTGAAGAGCCAGAAATGAATATGCACAGGTAAGGAGGGAGGCCCAATGATAAGGCAAAAATGATATAGCAGTGAAAGCCAGGTCCAACCCAAAGCTGTTGTACAGCCACATCAAGAAGAAAACAGTCAAAAACTAGGTAATCAGGCTGAGGAAGAGTGAAGGGGAGTTTACAAGAAACAACCTTGATGTATGGGAGGAGCTCAACATGAGATTCAAAGAAGTATTCACAGTGGAGACAGAAAGGGGGAGAGGTGGGGTATGCTATCAAGTGCTGGACACGATACATACAACTGAGGAGGTGGTGAAGAGGCTGCTAAGCGAACTAGATATTTAAAACGCAATGGGGCAGGATAACATCTCTCCTTGGGTCCTGAGAGAGGGAGCAGAGGTGCTCTGTGTGCCACTAACAACAATCTTCAACACATATATCAAAACAGGGTACTGCCTGAGTATGGAAGGCAGAAAATGTAGTCCCAATTTTTAAATAAAGAAGATAGACATGCAGCTTTAAACTACAGACCAGTGTAACTGACATGTATAGTATGTGAAGTCATGGAGAAGATAATCAGAAGAGTGGTTTACCATCTAGAAAGAAATGAGCTTATAAGTGACAACCAGCACGGATTCAGAGATGGGAAATCCTGTGTCACATACCTACTGGACTTCTGTGATGAGGTGACATCAGTAAGAGGAAAGAGAGGGAGGTGGGTAGATTGTGTTTTCTGTGGATTGTAAGAAAGCTTTTAACACAGTTCCATACAAGAGATTAGTGCAAAAGCTGGAGGACCAGGCACTTATAACAGGGAAGGCACTGCAATGAATCAGAGAATACCTGATGGGAAGGCATCAGCGATTTATGGTACATGATGAGGTGTCAGAGTGGGCGCTATGACAAGTGGGGTTCCACAGGGGTCAGTCTTAGGACCGGTGCTGTTTCTGGTATATGTGACGACATGATGGAAGGAATAGACTCGAAAGTGTCCTGTTTGCAGACGATGTGAGTTAATGAGGAGAAATCAATCAGAGGAGGATAAGCAGTACTACAGAGGAATCTGGGCAGACTGCAGGCATGGTCCAGCAACTGGGCTCCTGGAGTTCAATCCACCAAGTGCAAAGTCATGAAGATTGTAGAAAGGCAAAGAAGACCACAGAGTACAGTCTAGGGAGCCAAAGACTAAAAACCTCACTCAGGAAAAAGATTTGGAGTTTTGTATAATACCGAGCACATCTCTGAGGCTCACGTCAACCCAAAAAACAGCTGCAGCATATGGGTGACTAGCAAACCTAAGAATAGCATTCCGACATTTTCAGTAAGGGGGCATTCCAGACCCTGTACACCGTGTACATCAGGCCCATATTAGAGAATACAGCTCCAGTTTAGAACACACACCCGGCCAACACACCAGGAAAATGAGAGAGAGTGCAAAAATTTTCAACAAGACTAGTCCCAAAGCTAAGGGGCATGTCCTATGAGGAGAGCTTAAGGGAACTCAACCTGACGACACCGGAGAACAGAAAGGATGGGGGGGGGGACATGATAGCGACATATAAATTACTGAGACGAATCAACAAGATGAACAATGGCAGGATATTCCAGAGATGGGACACAGCAACAAGGGGTCACAATTGAAAGTTGAAGACTCAGATGAGTGACAGGGATATTAGGAAGCATTTCTTCAGTCATAAGTTATCAGGATGTGGAATAGTCTGGAAAATGAGGTAGTGGTGGCATATACCATATATAGATTTAAGAAGAGGTATGATGAAACTCATGGAACAGGAAGTGGACTAGTGGCAACCAGTGAAGAGGTGGTACCAGCTGTGACTCACCCTTGCAAACCACAATTAGGTGAGTACACGTACGGTGGTGGTGCAGGGAGTAACATCAACATTAGTGCTCAGTAAATTTTAGTGTTCCGTAACCTACCCAAGGATTCTGCAGGGATCATTGAATGTGTCAGGGTCAGTGAACAACCCCTGAAGTGAATTACAAGGTGCCCTAATGCAGAAAAGGGAAATGAGGGCCACAATTTAATAAGTCAAACTTGAAAGTAATATTAGTAGCATGAGAGGGAGGCAGCAGGCCTAGTGTGGTATAGGTGGTGTTGCCACAAGTGTTCCCTAAGAAGGAGAATAAAGTGTGAGTCAGTGTGTGTGACATAAAAGAATCACAGTAATAGGGTTAAATTATATAGTATAGTGAAGAAACAGAGGTGAAGGTACCACGCATCACCGATGCAGAATTAAACATAGAGGGAAGATTGGCAAATGGAGGGTGTGAGAATCCAGACTTTACAAGAGGAAATTTTTCAGGAATGAGAGTATTTTTTTTAATGTAGTGCAGTGAGAAAGAGAACCGGAGAAAGAGTGCCTTGAGGCAGAGGAAAATTTCATTCCTAGACGAAGAACAAGAAATACAAAAGATGCTGAGAGGCAAAAAGAAAAACGCATAAAAGTATGGCAAAACTATAGGAAGCAAAGAACAGACGAGAACAGAGTAAGTGAGCAGACTAGCCAGTAATGAACATACAAGGAATAGATGCTCAGCGACAAGTTGAGAATGACATATCAACCAAGGCTACATCTGAACCTAAACTGCTTCACAGCCACATCAGAAGAAAAACAATAATAAAAGACCAAGTAATTTGACTGAAGAAAAGAGGAGAGAGCGCATGGAAAATGACAAGAAAGTCTGCAAATTGCTGATGAAATTATTTAAAATGTCTTCTCATTGGAAACTGGCATTGCCAAAAAGCCCAGGAAAAAGAATACATCATCAGGTACTAGATACCATACACACAACAGGGGTAGAGGTAAAAAAAAAAAAAGTTTTGATGAAGGCGAATACGTTGGAACAAACTCCCAAGTACCGTTATAGAGGCCAGAACGTTGTGTAGCTTTAAAAATAGGTTGGATAAATACATGAGTAGATGTGGGTGGGTGTGAGTTAGACCTGATAGCTTGTGCTACCAGGTCGGTTGCCGTGTTCCTCCCTTAAGTCAATGTGACCTGACCTGACTAGGTTGGGTGCATTGGCTTAAGCCGGTAGGAGACTTGGACCTGCCTCCATGGGCCAATAGGCCTTCTGCAGTGTTCCTTCGTTCTTATGTTCTTATGTTGAAAGCATTGGGTTCTGACAAGGTGTCACCATAGGTTCTTTGAGAGGCAGTGGAATCATTTTCTGAACCCCGTGCTATGATCTACAATTCAATGGCCACACAACAGTTGCCAGAGATCTGGAAGACAGTGAATGTCACACCTATATTTAACCCTTTGACTGTCGATGTCGTATATAAACGTCTTATGAAAGAGTGTTTTTGACGTATTAAGATGCCAAAAGCTTCAAATCAGATGGGAGAAAGATGGTAGGCCCACATGTGAGAGAATGGGTCTCTGTGGTCAGTGTGTGCAGTATAAAAATAATCCTGCAGCAGCAGTGTGTAATGAGAAGAAAAAAAACTCCGACCTTGTTGTTTAACCCTTTGACTGTTTACGCCGTATAAATACGTCTTACGTGCCACTGTTTCTGACGTATATATACTCATAAATTCTAGCGGCTTCAAATCAAGCAGGAGAAAGCTGGTAGGCCCACATGTGAGAGAATGGGTCTGTGTGGTCAGTGTGCACCACATAAAAAAAATCCTGCAGCACAGTGTGTAATGAGAAAAAAAAAACTGACCGTTTTTTTTTTTTATTAAAACGCCAACTTAGAGGTGTATTTTCGTATAGTATTTATCGTTGTATTCTCGTTTTCATGATTTTAGGTGATAAAATGGAAAACATATTACAGAAATAGAGATGATTTTCATTACTTTCACGATGAAAACGACCTTGAAACTGAGCTCAAAGCAACAGAAATGTTCGATTTTTACCAATCTTCAGGAGTAAGCAAATCACCACACGTCCAATACTCATCAACTGGGGAGTCTAATATTCTTTCACTAGTGCACTCATATTATTTATACCATTTATAAAATAATGCAGTAGTCTGCATACCAGTAAATTTTTTATTTTTTTGTATGAATAAAAAATCAAAATAGAAAGCAATAGTAATATAAGAGGGGCCTAGAGATGTAACTAATGAACAGAAAATATGTTATTTTAGTGCCAAGAATGTCTACCTTGTTTATTCTGGACCCTATTTTGAAATTGGCATCTTTTTTGATTTGCGTGAAATTGCCCAAATTGACAATTTCTGACAACTTTATTGGGTAATTTAAATCAGTAAATGGGCGGTTTCTTATACTCAACTGATAGATAAAACGGAGTTCTAAAGAAATAGCTATGAGTTTGGTCAACTGGAACAACGGAATTGGCAAAATCGCCAATACGTATATGTTGCTGAGACCGCTAATTCGCGAGAGTGTAATTCCTGAGTTTTCGACCAAATTTCGAACTTTTGGTGTCATTACATCGGGAAAAGATTCTCTATCATTTCATAAGAAAAATAATTTTTTCCCAAAAATTTTGCGACATAGAATGACAGTTTCAGAAAGGGGGCCCGCGGACAGTCAAAGGGTTAATCAGAGCTTTCCAATGCTCCTATGATGACCTAGTTACATGCAAAAATGCACTACCCAACGTAGCACCCAGAATGACCAAAGATTACCAACAGTGAAACCTACAAATCGAACTAATAGAGATCAAAGGAAGGGCTGCCCACAAACCGAAAGTAAAAACCCCGCTGCCCGCCGAACAATGTAAACCCTAAACTTTGTATAACTACAACTTCTTCTTAACTACAACAAATTCTGTAGTATTATGAAAGGGGCAATCTAG
>NW_026476559.1:0-10119 GCF_026875155.1 Cherax quadricarinatus
GCCATCTCAAAATTTCCAAGAAAACTCTTTTTCCCACACTATCAAAAGCGGCTCGCCATCTAAAGCCAAAACACCACCCCCACACCACACCCCGCATTCCTCAACAAACTCCCTGATACTCCCATGACCATCATACATTGACCTACCTGGCACACCAAACTGACTCTTATTGATTACCTTATCAAACACTTTCTTAATTCTATTCATCAATATTTTCGCATATACCTGGAGTTTACCTGGAGAGAGTTCCGGGGGTCAACGCCCCCGCGGCCCGGTCTGTGACCAGGCCTCCTGGTGGATCAGAGCCTGATCAACCAGGCTGTTGCTGCTGGCTGCACGCAAACCAACGTACGAGCCATAGCCCAGCTGATCCGGAACTGACTTTAGGTGCTTGTCCAGTGCCAGCTTGAAGACTACCAGGGGTCTGTTGGTAATCCCCCTTATGTGTGCTGGGAGGCAGTTGAACAGTCTTGGGCCCCTGACACTTATTGTATGGTCTCTTAACGTGCTAGTGACACCCCTGCTTTTCATTGGGGGGATGGTGCATCGTCTGCCAAGTCTTTTGCTTTCGTAGTGAGTGATTTTCGTGTGCAAGTTCGGTACTAGTCCCTCTAGGATTTTCCAGGTGTATATAATCATGTATCTCTCCCTCCTGCGTTCCAGGGAATACAGGTTTAGGAACCTCAAGCGCTCCCAATAATTGAGGTGTTTTATCTCCGCTATGCGCGCCGTGAAAGTTCTCCGTACATTTTCTAGGTCGGCAATTTCACCTGCCTTGAAAGGTGCTATTAGTGTGCAGCAATATTCCAGCCTAGATAGAACAAGTGACCTGAAGAGTGTCATCATGGGCTTGGCCTCCCTAGTTTTGAAGGTTCTCATTATCCATCCTCTCATTTTTCTAGCAGATGCGATTGATACAATGTTATGGTCCTTGAAGGTGAGATCCTCCGACATGATCACTCCCAGGTCTTTGACGTTGGTGTATCGCTCTATTTTGTGGCCAGAATTTGTTTTGTACTCTGATGAAGATTTAATTTCCTCATGTTTACCATATCTGAGTAATTGAAAATTTCTCATCATTGAACTTCATATTGTTTTCTGCAGCCCACTGAAAGATTTGGTTGATGTCCGCCTGGAGCTTTGCAGTGTCACAAATGGAAGACACTGTCATGCAGATTCGGTGTCATCTGCAAAGGAAGACACGGTGCTGTGGGTGACATCCTTGTCTATGTCAGATATGAGGATGAGGAACAAGATGGGAGCGAGTACTGTGCCTTGTGGAACAGAGCTTTTCACCGTAGCTGCCTCGGACTTTACTCTGTTGACGACTACTCTCTGTGTTCTGTTAGTGAGGAAATTATAGATCCATCGACCGACTTTTCCTGTTATTCCTTTAGCACGCATTTTGTGCGCTATTACGCCATGGTCACACTTGTCGAAGGCTTTTGCAAAGTCTGTATATATTGCATCTGCATTCTTTTTGTCTTCTAGTGCATTTAGGACCTTGTCGTAGTGATCCAATAGTTGAGACAGACAGGACGCGACCTGTTCTAAACCCATGTTGCCCTGGGTTGTGTAACTGATGGGTTTCTAGATGGGTGGTGATCTTGCTTCTTAGGACCCTTTCAAAGATTTTTTATGATATGGGATGTTAGTGCTATTGGTCTGTAGTTTCTTTGCTGTTGCTTTACTGCCCCCTTTGTGGAGTGGGGCTATGTCTGTTTTTTTAGTAACTGTGGGACGACCCCGTGTCCATGCTCCCTCTCCATAGGGTGGAAAAGGCTCGTGATAGAGGCTTCTTGCAGTTTTTGATGAACACAGAGTTCCATGAGTCTGGCCCTGGGCAGAGTGCATGGGCATGTCATTTATCGCCTGTTCGAAGTCATTTGGCGTCAGGATAACATCGGATAGGCTTGTGTTAATCAAATTTTGTGGCTCTCTCATAAAAAAATCATTTTGATCTTCGACTCTGTCTGGTTAGCGGCTTGCTAAAAACTGATCATATTGGGACTTGAGTAGCTCACTCATTTCCTTGCTGTCATCTTTTGTAGGACCCATCTTGTTTAAGTAGGGCCCAATACTGGACTTGTTCTCGTTTTTGTTTGGGCATGGAAAAATTTTTGGGTTTTCCTTTTTCGATTTCATTTAGGCTTTTAGTTTTTCCCGCATTCCGACTCCTAAAGGATTCTTTTAGTTTAAGTCACACAAAATAAACATGGGGACGGAGTCTTTAATCGCTAAGGGCACATCACATTTCCAAAACTAAGACCAACACCCCTTTCCTGGACAACCTAACACCCCCCCCCCCTTCACGCATTGAAAAACAAACCCATAAAGTCCGATTACCTCCCAATGTTTGATAAAAATTACAAGGGAGCCACAATGCCTGGAGCCCCCCCTTACCATTCCTTGTGGCCCCCCCAGACCTCTGCCTCAGATATAGGCCCCCAAAAAAGGGCGATCATAATCTTTAACTCGCATCGTACGCCTCTCCCCAAATCCCTTATCCATGCCACTCACGTCTTTACTTTGCATCGGATTTTACCCCCAATTTCGACAAAAAACTTATCCCTCATTGTTTTAAGACCTGTCCCTCACTAACCCTCAACTTCATCCTGCACCAAAAAACTCACAATTTCAGTACTTTTCGCCTTTGGTCTACTTTGAAGCCCAAAAGCAAGGGCTTTCCCCCCCACAAAGCCTCCTCCCCCCCACCGAAATGCGCGCCCCATCGAAAACCTTTTTTTTTCAATATTTGGTTTTTGTTATTTAATAGCACGAATCATCCACGGGGAAACCCCAGATGCCTCTCCCTGGCATAACTTGTCGGATGCCCCTCCAGGTACCTCGAAAACCATACTCCAAGCGGTGCCCCCTTACACCGTTTTCACATAAAAACCCTTTAATTGGGGTTTCCCCACAACCCATCCCACGCCCTACTAAATCCCATCCCTCCCGGGATCTACTCCCAAGAGCCCAGAAGTCCCGGATGTTCCCTATCACCCGCACTTTGTAGCATCCGCTTTTCTTTTTCCGTATCCCTTAAAACGGGGGGAGACCTCCCCAGTCGAGCTCCACAAAAACCCCCCGGGCCGGAGAAAAAACATTCAATACCCACATTGATTACACCACCTCCGAGACCATACACCCTATCTAAACATCTGCAAGCCCCACCACAAAAGTATGCTCAATCCCAAGTCACGTCCCCCGCGACAACACCCAAACCCCCTACCAACAAAAAGTCACCCAAAACAACGAACAGAACCCCCCCCCCTCGGAAATCTTTACGGCGCCTACACATTCCATCCCCCCCCACCACAAAATTTTTGGCAGAAAACCCCAAAAAAATACCAAACTCTCTAACAAAAATATTTTTTAAAATTAAATTTTTACCGGCCCCTATACCCCACAAAACCCCCTCTTCTACTACCCCAATCCCCCCGACTCCACCACGCGACCCCCCTCCCCCTTTCCCCCCAAGTCCGCACAAACGGGGGGTCGCTTTTATCAACCAGCCACTCCACCTTTTAGACCCTGGGGTAGTCACATAAATGTCATAACCCCACTCAACAAACTTCCTACTTTTTTGGTTTTTTCTTGCAAAAAAAAACACATCCACTGCAAAACGATTCAACCCCGTGCACCTGCACACACTTGACAGATTTCAAACCTTTAAAATTAATTTACACACCTAACTGTTTAAGGGGGGTTTTCCCCTAGGGGGTACCACCCCTTTTGTCTTTGCGCCCAAGCACCCAAGGCACTTTTCCCCCTCTTTTGGGAAACCCCGTGAAATTACCTGCTGCCTAACCGCGCACCCCCCCCCCCTGATTTTTCCGACCACTCTTTTTCCCTGAACGTTGTCCAGGGGCAAGACATCATCGAGTCGGACGGGTACCGCACGCTTCCAAAAAGCATCTTTAGACAGTCTACTTGGAGTGTTTTTCCTTTTGAATTTTAGCCTCAACAGTATGAAAACTCGCCCCAAAATTTTCACTTTATTATCTGACACATCTCCACAAATTTTCCCCCCCTCAGACACAACAAAGAATCAACTCATGCGATCTAAAGTCACTTAAAAGCAGATACAATGTCGGCTTTTCCCTCTCACCTCCCTCTTGTAGAGGGGTTTTTTTGTTCACATGTTTCCCCCCGTCAAGGGAGGGATCCCCGGTAAGTCCACAAGAGACTCTTTTACAGGCCCATCAAACCCACACTCCATGTGTCAACGCGCGAGGGCTCGCAACCTCCCTTTTCCCAAAGGGTACGGGGTTTTCCCCACCGTCAGGCACGACCCCCCCATGGCGGCGGCGCTGGACACACTGACCGTATTTATCCAGAGCGCCGCAACGGGAAGTTCTTCCCCTGTCCAGGGGACGTAAGTACACCGGAAAAGAAACTCCCCATTGAACGACGAAGGAATCGGGTGACGCAGGGCTTTTTTAAAGAAAGACCCCCCTGAAAAACCTTAGTGGGCCCTCAGACACCTACCCATGGGACCCTGGACTTTTCCCTAACGTTCAAAAACGTCACGTATACAAATCATTGGGCCCCAAAAAGGGACGTTTCCACCTACCCCATATAGTTCGGAAAATCCCTGCAACTGGACAAAGCTGCTGGGGGGACTTTCTTTCTTATCCTGGGACTGGCACAATTTCTCGTACATCTGAGTGTCACAAAACTTGACGAAGATCCTTGTAGTTCCATTCAAGGCGACGCCACACAAGGATTCACGTTGAATGCCATAAGTATCACGAATTTTGGCTGGCAGTAACACATTTACTGATTCGCCGGTGATAGATCCCTGCGTTAGTTGAATACAAATAGTATTAACACGGCGGCGAAACGCAGTCGCCATTGTTGATGTTGTAAACACTCCTCCACCAGGTGTCGGGACTGAGGAGCAACAGCTGACAACCACTCAGCACAACGTCTGAGCAGAGAATGCATTTGATGGAATTAGAGGTGTTCTATCAGCAGCAAGTGTCAAAACCACTTTTCCAAGTACCACTGACTCCAGGTCCCCTGCCAAATGTAATTTTTCGTAAATTTTCCATATTTCATTTCCTTTTGGCCGATATGATTGAAACTTCAGCAAAGGATACTCGATATAACCTTCTAATAGTACACCAAAAATGAACGTAATCGGTTCATAAAAAAAATGTCGTTAAAACACGGATCTTTATCTATGTACACAGCAGTCTTAAGTCATATTATTATGTTGTTATCTATGTACATAGCAGTCTTAAGTCATATTATTATGTTATCTATGTACATAGCAGTCTTAAGTCATATTATTATGTTCTTATCTATGTACATAGCAGTCTTAAGTCATATTATTATGTTATCTATGTACATATCAGTCTTAAGTCATATTATTATGTTATTTATGTACATATCAGTATTAAGTAATATTATTATGTTATCTATGTACATAGCAGTCTTAAGTCATATTATTATGTTGTTATCTATGTACATAGCAGTCTTAAGTCATATGATGTGAGTTGTGTTTAGGTGCAGTTGTCACAAGAAGTTGTTTTGTTTTATCTGTGTTAGGGAAGTATGTGGAATTTTTTGCGTGTAGCTGCTACATGGCTGGGGTTTATACTTCATACCTTTGTATTCTGTGATGTTTTTCATAATATAAAGTTTTATTTAAATACTAAGTTGAATGACTAGAGTTTACATGCTAAGATAATTGCACATAAGTTGCCTTTGGGAGTTAACATTCATTGTTGCAACCTTCTTAGAAAATTAAACTTTTGCTGGGTTTTCTTTCACCAGGTTGAGGTGTCATTGTGTTAAGTAAAGACATGTATCCCATTTAATTGTTATTAATATTTTTGTGTCCAAGATGTTACTGCATCACTCATGATAGTGTAATTCCTATGTATCCTTTAATGTTAAGTTAAGATGCAATCAGGTTGGTGATGGTTATATTTGGCGGGAGGAGGGGGGGGGGTGAAATTGTGACAAAAGTTTAAGCCTTCACAGGTATATAACTCTGGTATAACTGGGTGTATATGGTGTGTGGTATTAGGGCGTAAGAACACTTTTGTCTGTTATAATCATTTTTGTAAGGGTGAATTGAGAATTTGTGATTTAACTCATTTTGTGTACCTTTTAATATAATTTCCACCTTGTATTGTAATGTTTTAAATAAATTATAAACAAAAAAAATATTTTGACCCTGGTACTGAGTGTTATCTGTATGTTATGTAATTGTTAAGTTTATTGTGAAATAAGGTCAAGTTTTCCTATTCTTTTTACATGTTATTTTGTTTTCAAATGTATTGCATCTTGAGGTGTTAATTTGTTAAATAAGAAATGTGTTATAAGAAAATTTAAATCTGCTTAAAACCGGGTTTTTCCGGGAACCTAGTTCAAAAATAGCATACACGTTGTGAAAAGGGTTTTTATAAATGTAACAATCGGGTTTTAAATTAATAAAATAATTATACTTTCTAAATTTCAGGGCACAAAGATTTTATATAAAATCTTTTAATATTTTAAAGAAAGAGAAGAGTCTTTCTAAAATGTTTAAAACCAAAAATCTACTATTAATTTTCAATGCTGGAAAATGTATAATATTGTTGAAATAATAAATAAAAATATTAAATATAATATTTCAGTTTTGTTAATTAGCTGGATTTTTAAAGGGGAAACTAAACTATTAAAGTGTGAGATGTAAGACACCAGCAGATATTTTTTGCATCATTGACATGTGAGGGGAAACTAGACAGGAGAGTCTGAGCTTGCTACCATCTCAGCTCATAAGACTGCCATCCCCACGAGCCCCTTTGAGTCGGGGTAGATGGTAACCAGAGGCCTAGCTTCTCCCTACGAGCCCCGTGAGGGCGGGAATGGGGCTAGGCCTGGGGACACTTGGTCCCCAAAGATGATGGGGTACTTGTACCTCCCCCCATGGAGACTTAAGTCTCGAGACACCCCCAGATAGGGAGCCAAGGCCGGGTCACCACTAACTTGGAAAAAACCCGGGCCGGGAGAATCCCGGGTGAATAAAAAAAAAAAAAAAAAAAAAAAAGAAAAAAAAAAGAGGATAACTAACCCAGATAACCCATCATAACTCATCATAACCCAGGATAACTTTGAAAAACCCAGGATAACCCATCAATTTTAATCCATCATAACACAGATAACCCATATAACCCATCATAACCCAGGATAACCCAGAATAACCCAGGATAACCCATCATAACTCATCATAACCAAGGATAACTTTGTATAACCAAGGATAATTTTGTATAACCCAAGATAACTTTGTATAACCAAGATAACTTTTTTAAAACCCAGGAAACTTTGCATAACCCAAGATAACCCGGGAAACCCAGTAAAACCCAGGATAACCCCCAGTATAACCCAGGATAAACCCAGTATAACCCATCATAACCCAGGATAACTTTTGTATAACCCAAGATAACCAATCAATATAACCCATCATAACCCAGGATAACCCATCATAACCCAGGATAACCCATCATAACCCAGGATAACCCAGTATAACCCATCATAACCCAGGATAACCCAGAATAACCCAGGATAACCCATCTGTGGAAAATTTTATAGGGTGCTTACCTTATGAACCTCAACTTTAAATATACATACCAGTAATCTCATTGGGAGACAACCATATTGTTTACCGTAGTCACCCCGTGTAGACATGTGAGAAAACTTAACCACCCCTGGTCACTGCAGGTGGTCCCTTCGACCTCACAATCTTATCCATATCTATCCGAACCAGTATGGATTGGATAGCACCCACAATACGGTGCCACTAATTATTGTGGACTGTATAGATTATATTAGTGTAACGAATGAAGGGGGGGGGTAGGTTACACATGGATATCCATCAAGGAAAACCACTTGTACATAATCTCTCCACTTACCAGATAAATTTTCGTGGTCACTTGAAAGTAGCTGGATCACTCATAACCTATCCAATTACAACATACCTAACGGCCAGTATCATCTGCTATAACTAGAAGGGTTTCTTAACTGTGGTGATTGATACTCCTTATTTCCTCCATTCACCTCTCATTTCGATGTTCTGCTACAAACCCACACGGTTCTCATTCCAGCAGGACGAGGTACCCGTCGGTTTGTCCCGGTTTAGAAGTCGTGCTTCCATAAAGCTTCACTATCCTCGGTACGAGAATCACACATTCACTCGAGCAGGGCGATCTATTTCACATCCCGCATTCTCTTAACTCAATGTTATTATCACTGATTACATTACCATTCACAAGACGATTTAACCTCTCATAATTATTATACACATTAGAGGTCACTCCATTAAGATCTGAGGCCGATGAGCGGAGATTAACACACGGGTATTTCCCCTGGACACACACCATGGCTGTGCACCAGTCACACCCCCTCAAACCATTATTCACTAATTTTACCACCCTTTTACGGTGGTCCCGTAAATCACGTTCCCTCACTCTTCACCAGGAACAGTTACGACACTTCCTATTATGAAATGAGGCCTATATTAATCCTTAGGCCGCCTTGAATGCCAATTTCGTGGTTCCATGCTTTCCCAGCCTCCTCACCACATTCAAAAAAATCCCGCCACCCCCATGGCCCGAGTCGCCCCAAACTCCCGCGCATGCGCAAAGGGAACTCTTGGTTCTACCCTATTGTCAGATACATTTTTGACTCACATCGACACATCAAACACCTATCAGGCGCCACAGCTTCGGAAAATCAAAAATTTTCAACACTGCGGCCGGACGGAGGTCGTTGCTAGACGACTTACATAATGTGGAGTACAATTTTCCCATCTTCACTGGCCACCTGGCTTGGGAACTCCAACATTGATATTTACACAATCACCCATTAATTCTTTCCACCTATTAACTCCTCAGGTAGGGCTCCATCCAAAGCACACTCAAGCCTCCATGCTTCTGGTATTAACAATTTCCATCTTATTGTAAGGTATGACACTAAGTCTATGCTCTCGGGGCTAATTTGTTGGGCATACTGGAATTATGAGACTTTACAATAACAAGTCTCTCTCAGTATCCCAAGTCAGCCCCAGCACATTACTGCATATAGGCACCAACTCCATGGCCATCCATATTTATTGATCCCTCAAAATGGACTAATTAGTGTTCCATTCTCTCAGGGGTATAAGCCTATGCTCCCTGGATTAATTTATTGGGCATACTGGAATTATGAGACTTTAACAATAACAAGTCTCTCTCAGTATCCCAAGTCAGCCCCAGCACATTACTGCATATAGGCACCAACTCCATGGCCATCCATATTTATTGATCCCTCAAAATGGACTAATTAGTGTTCCATTCTCTCAGGAGCATAAGCCTATGCTCCCTGATTAATTTATTGGGCATACTGGAATTATGAGACTTTAACAATAACAAGTCTCTCTCAGTATCCCAAGTCAACCCTAGCACATTAACTCCATTAGATCCAGTCATGGTTAGAGAATTATTAATCACTGATTATACAGATTATACAACTTAAGTAGGCGCCTTTTAAGAGTAATTCTTGCACTTTACTCTTGTATAAATCCTAGCCACACATGTGCAAGCAATTAATTGGGCTAATTATCATCCATCACACGATCGATTAAACTTGTGCACCCTACACCCACTTCCTTCAATCAGTCACTTAATTAATTCAATTAATTTTTTCACTGATTGCATCCGGTTCAGGAAGGACCAATGGGCAGATGTGGAAAATTTTGTAGGGTGCTTACCTGTATGTACCTCAACATTATATACATACCAGTAATCTCATTGGGAGACAACCATATTGTTTACCGTAGTCACCCCGTGTAGACATGCGAGAAAACTTAACCACCCCTGGTCACTGCAGGTGGTCCCTTCGACCTCACAATCTTATCCATATCTATCCGAGACCAGTATGGATTGGATAGCACCCACAAGTACGGTGCTACTAATTAATTGTGGACTGTATAGATTATATTAGTGTAACTGAATGAAGGGGGGGGGGGGTAGGTTACACATGGATATCCATCAAGGAAAAACCACTTGTACATAATCTCTCCACTTACCAATATTCTCTGGTGGTCACTTAATGTACGGGTACTCATAACCTTCCAAATTTCAACAT
>NW_026476560.1:0-10618 GCF_026875155.1 Cherax quadricarinatus
CTAATGCGACGAGCTGGAGTTTAGAGACTATGACTGCGGGTTCAATCCTGGCCGGGGTATGGTTTTTTTGCAATCGTGTCATTACGTTTTTCCGAGTCATCTGAAGCTCACCTCGATTACCCATGTGGTCACATATATTCCACTGTAAATAGGCAATGATTGGCAACAATAAAGACACCAAAATCCGCCAATAAGGGTACCTATGGCTAGAGGGGTTAGGAAAGTCTACATGCGGGGGAAGCAGGAAAAGGTTCAAGTAGCAAAAGGAACGGTGCACGTGAAAAAAGGAGTTGCACAGATGGAGGAGAGGAAAGAAAAGGGAATAGGGGGGGGATCAGTGCCATTGAGGGTTTGGTCTCTGCAAAATAAGAAGATAGCTTCAAGTGTTTCAAAATTCAAAGATGTCGTATGGGAGACAATATTGGAGATGGAGGGAGGAGGATGAGTAAAGATTGGAACCGTAAGGGACGTACCAAAGTAGGTGGGGGCAAAAGGGTGGAAGGAACTGCGGAAGAAGTGTGGGAGGGGACAGAAGAGGTAGAAACCTGAAAGGGGGCAGAAGAGGAAGAAACTTGGGAGGGACAGGAGAAAAAGGCACAGTACGAGGAGGGTGAACCTCCACACTTGTAACAGAGCCAGTGAGAGGGGAAGAACCGGGTACAGAACCGGGAAGGTAAAATGAGTAGGTGGAAAAAGGGGAAGAAGGGTTAAAGGAGATTTGAGCAAGGGAGATTTTTGGACTTCGAGAAGTAGAGTGATGATTGGGAGGAGGTGTCGTATGAGGTTTTTGGGGATACCAGGGCTTGTAAGGGAGAATACTAAGAAGTGAGAACAGACTGTGGTGTTGAAGTAGGAACGTCGAGCCCAGACAACAAAAAAAATTTAGATACAGAGTAACTAGGGGAGGGGCAACCACAGAAAAAGGCTGCAGAAGAGGGGACCCCAAAAACTTGGGTACGTTTTGAAACACAAATAGAAACACTGGCAGTCTCCCTTTGAGGAAAGATATGAGAAACTCCTATAGCATGGGGGAGACCTTCTGCCTCTATGAGGCAACTGATTCTCACCCCTTTAAGTAACCGGGCAAGGCAGAGTACGAAAGGTGAGCCTCATGACAATTAAGGCAAGAGGGAGGTCGACTGCAAAACATATTAGAATGGCCCATTGGCACCACAACGGGGCCCATTCCCTGGAGACCTGGAGAGAGTTCCGGGGTAAACGCCCCCGCGGCTATATTCTGCATTTTCTTTGGGGTGACTAAATTGCCAGCAATTTACACTTTTGGTGTAGGATCCCCTTTTTCAAATTGAAACCAAGTCCCTACATAAAAAAGGGATGGGAGTTCTTGGCGTCAAAAGTTAAACGAGCCAAGAAAAAGGGAAAATGGGGGGGATAAGGGAAGGGGGTTTTGGGGGGTAATTGGTTTGGTCTGAGGAAGGAGCCCAAACAGTCAAATTTCCTCAGCCCAAGAGCCTTTTTCCCCAAACCAAGGAGCCCCCCTTTGAAGAGGCCATTTTAGAAAAACCAAATCTTTCCTAACCTTTCGAAATCTAAATTGTCAAATTGGAATCCATTATTGCGAGTTCTGTCCTGGAGGTAGCCCAAAACCTTATTTATACCCCCTTTGTTAATAGTCATTTTTCACTTAACACCCGATCATGTCTCCCCTCATTCTTCGTCTTACAATGAAGAAATTTTAAGGGGCTTCAATTCTTTTCATACGGAAGTTTTTTAAGCAATGAATTAATTTCGTAATTCTCACGAAGTTCTCTTACAATTTTTTAAATCCATTTTGTAAAATAAAAACCAAAACAACTTGCAAAATAGGTGAGCCTTATAATGATTTTATGGTTTACTCACAAAATGAAATGACACGTTTCAAACAAACCCATCCCAAGGCAGGATTTAAACCCGCGGTCAGAGAGTGTGTTGACAGCAGTGAAGGGACTTGAGCTAGAGTTCGTCCGGCCCCCTTTTACTGGAGATCGTCTGTAAAAACTTCATTTGTGGTCAAGGGGGTCCTATCTAACCTTCCAAAGGTTTTTAAAATATACCTAGTTGGACGAATCTTATTGTGGCGTGGTCCAGTGGCTAGCGGGGCCCCAGTGGAAACCCGCACGGTCGGATTTTTGAGGTCTTGACTGCGGGTTCAAACCCGCCCTTTAAAAAGGTTTGATATTAGGGGTTTTATTTGGCAGTGCTGCAGGGGGGGAAAATTTAAAACACTTTAAGCTTTTACTTTATTTGCGTACGGGGGTACACAGACGTGTTTAAGGCCCAGGGCCGGGGGTAGGCCATTCCTGCAAGGGAAGAGGAGTCACCTCTTACTGAGGACTGGAGCAGCGGACTGGACAGAGGAGGGTGGATGCCCCAAGAGGCCGGGCCTCTGGGGGAAACTAGGGGAAAATTAGGTATGTGGGCTCACTGGCTAAAATAGATAAACTAAATACAACCGCTGGACTTCTGTTTCTTACACTTCTTGATATAAATCCCCAGAAATTTTATTTTGCCTATTACACACCTTTAAAGGCACTGCTGCCTTGGTTTTTTAAAGGGTTTCTGCTTACCTAACCCTCAAATACTTTTTTGCATTCTGTACACTAAGTTCAATTATTAACTGGTAGATCTAGGGGAGAAACCTCCCAAGCTTTAGAACTTTTCATTTTTCTACAATGGCTGCATCGGCCCCTTTTCTGCAGAATTGATTTTTTCAAAATCCCCCTCAAATTTGAGAACCCAAAATCTGAATCGTTTCCAAATTTTCTTCAGCAAATTTGTATCTTACTAAATTCCTCATCAAGGGCATTTATATATATTATAAAAAAGAATAAACCAAAACTGATCCCTTGCAGAACACCAGTTGGTTACAGATCCCCACTCATTTAATCTCATTTATGCACACTTTCTGCTTCCTATTAGTGAGCCATGTCCGATCCATGAACAGCAGTTTTCCCCCAATGCCATGACAGCTACCTTTCTTCAACATCCCTCTGATGCAGTACTCTATCAAAAGCCATTAACTAAAATCTAAAACAAACAATATCGAATTCTTTACAAGAATCAACGGCCTCAAAAGCCTTACTGAAGAAAGTTTATAAATTAGTTAGGCAGGAATTGGCACTGGTGAATCCATGTTAAAGAACATTAATCAAATTATACCTATCGAGATGGCTTATTATATTATCACTATAATTGACTTATAATTTGCCTAAAATTGAGGGTTAGGCTTACCGGTGCATTTGATGGTAACGATTTGTCTCCTGCTTTAAAAATAGAATTGACATTAGTGCCATCTCCCATATATCAACACTACTCCTGTTTGAAGAGAGAAATTAAAAATGTTTGTTAAAGGTTCACAAGAGTTTCCAATTTGCATTCCTTAAGAACCCTTGAAAAAAGCTCATCATGACTGGGATTAATTTTTTGCTTCATACGGTCAATCTGTTTGAT
The DNA here is from genome assembly GCF_026875155.1 of Cherax quadricarinatus. Taxonomy (NCBI): domain Eukaryota; kingdom Metazoa; phylum Arthropoda; class Malacostraca; order Decapoda; family Parastacidae; genus Cherax; species Cherax quadricarinatus. The sequence goes on from NW_026476560.1 coordinate 3,451, forward strand.
AACCATTTTACAATGACCGTGGATATAAATAATCTTATCTTCTTCAGGCCCACTAAAACACTTAATATTGGGGATAATTGTTTATGGAAATTTTCTAGGGTGCTTATCCTGTATGTACCTCAGACACTTATAAACCTACCAGTAATTCATTGGGATACAATCATATTGGTTACCGTAGTCACCCCGGTAGACATGTGAGAAAACTAACCACCCTGGTCCGGCAAGAGGTCCCCTTGACCCTCACCATCTTATCCATATCCCCCTATCCGAGACCAGTATGGATTGATAGCACCCACAAGTACGGTGCACTAATTATTTGTGGACTGTATAGATTATATTATTTAGCTGATGAAAGGGGGGGTAGGATACACCTGGATACATCCATCAAGGAAAACATTTGTACATAATCCCACCACTTACCAAATGTTTCTCTGAGGTCACTTGCATTCTGTAGCTGATCACTCGTAACCTATCCCCTAATTACAACATAACACAACTGGCCAGCATCAGTTTGTTATGAACTAGAAGGTTACTTAACTGAGGGTGATTGATACTCCGTATTTCCTCTCAATTCAACCGTCGCATTTTCGATGTCCTTCTACAATACACCGAAACGGTTCTCCTCATTCCGAGCAGGGACGAGTATCGCGTTGGTTTTGTCCCGCTTTAAAAGTCGTTGACTCAAGAGCTATCACTTCCTCGTCTCGGAAACAACGAGGTCTAACGTGTTCAGCTCGGAGCAAAACGACTTATTTTCACTTCAACGCATTCTCTTAACTTAGCGTTAATTAATCATTAATTACATTACTAAATTCCACAAGACGATTTAATGGCTCATAAATATTAATACACATTAGAGATCACTCCATTAAAGAATCTGAGACCGATGAGTGATTGAATTAAACAAGGGTGATTTTCCCGCGACATCATCCAGGACGCCGCGTCATCACCCACGGTCCCTACCCTTATTACTCACTTTACCACCTATTACCGTGGTCCCGTAAATCACATCCCTCACTCTCTCTTCACACCAGGAACAGTTACGACACTTCCTATAACGAAAATGAGCCTATAATTGATTCCTTAGGCCCGCCGTGAATGCCAATTTTCGTAGGTTCCATTCTTGCCAGCTCCTCTCCACCTTCAAAACAAACCCGCCACTTGCCCCCCGCACATCCGCGCATGCGCAAGAGGGACCATCAATGTGTCTACTCTATTTTTCAAATACATTTTTAACTCCATATCGACACATAAAACCCTATTAGGCGCTATAGTTTCGGAAAATTAAAAATTTTCCACACAGCGGCCGGGCGGATAGGTCGTTGTTAAGACGACTTAAATTGCGTCTTCCTCCAGGTACGATTCCAGCCCTCACTATATTGCGCTGCTGTTTTCCCTAGTGGGTCTTACTGACAAGTTTCTCTTGCATTACCCGTTCAGTGTGCTGTCATATCACTCGTGTCACTTTCCCTTAGGTTCCCATCTGCACGGGATTGAACACCATAATTCAAAGGAATTAATTTATTAATTGTACGCAAAACTTTCCTGACCACGACACACACACTTTGACGTTCTGACAAACACCTTGTCAACTGGGTATAATTAATACTACCTTGCGCGCAGAGGCACAATGTTCGATGGTTGTTCAGTATCGAATTAACACAATGACACCTGGTGAATGTTCTGTCGGTTTACTGCCTCTGCGCCACCATAAAAGTTGTTCACTGTAGGTGTAAAAGATATTCTTACGCCACACAACCAGAAACCAATGAATAATTACCATATTTAACATCTTGAATTGTCACTCAAACACAGGTTCACTTTTATTGTAATCCTCATCACTTCCCTCAGGAATATCTCTATAAGATATTTGCAAGCTTCTAACCTTTGTCCACATCTTAGGAGAAGGGAGTCAGTACCCCGCGTCCAGGAAGTAGTCGCTCATGTTGAAAGAGGGCGATTGTTTCACATCGTTCTCTGCCACCACCAACACTGCCTAACTCCTTCCAAATCATTCTCTCCCTGTGTAGGCAACCTTACGAAGACATCTTTTCACGGTACCTATCATTCTTTCGTACAGTCCTCCCTGCCAAAGTTGCTCTGGGAGTAATAAAATTTCCAGACACAACCCACGCTGGGTCAACAAAGACTGTAGCATTCATCACTCTTATTTATTTTCATCAGTGTTGAGCACACCACTAACAAAAATGGTGGCATTATACTGAGATCATCATCTTGGACAGGATCGTCTAGCCTGCAAATTTTCCGGAACAGCTGTATGAACTGGTTCTGCAGACAAGGTCCTAGCCACTTCTAGATGAACAGCCAGGTACTTACAAGTAAATAGACATACATACACCTTCAAGGGACACCATCTGAAGTACCTGCCAAAATGATGGCCCACTATAGTCCACTTCTCCGGACACATCAAATGGTTTAAGCCAACTGCATACTGCAACGCGTTCCTAGGGCTATGGAGGAGGACCTGGGTACATTTAGGTTCGGCATCCACCCGCGACATATTACACCTACTTGATAACCCCTTACAGCATGCCGTCCTTTGGGAATCCATAAGGTTCCCGAATACAGTTTAAGGTATCCTATACCGACCACCGTGCATCACGTTATTATGGGGCATTAAAGACAAATCAAGGTTTCAGGTGATGATGTTTTTTTGGGCAGCAAGATAGGGTGCTTAGCATATTCCCCCCAATTCAGCATTTTGGTAACCTGCCTCTGCACCTATTACACATCATCCTCTAAATACAGCCCCACCCACTTTTCTATTATTGAGCCTTTCACAATTTTTTCCTCCATCATGAATTTAAATTCTCCATCCCTGTAGGTTTTCGTTTACCCTCTGTAAGCCAGTATTCAGGGATGGGGAAAATCTATGTTGAGTATTCATCTTACTTATAAATTTTAAAACTCTAACCCTGGTCACACTAATCAGCTTAGTAAGGAAGAATACATGTTCATATCAATGGCTAAGAGGGACTACTGACCGGAGCGGTGCTCACCTTTAATTTCGACAGAGCAATATGTCCCTTTTTTGCACCGGCCAGTTAATTTTGGTCCACCAGCCAATTTGGGCCCTTTAAACCACGATAAAGCACTCAAAAAATTTTCATAAGTCAAGCCTCGAGACAAGAAGTCAGCGGGTTCTCGTCACCAGGAATGTGATTAAAGGTTAACATATGCTGACCCAAACTGTAATGTTTCTCCTGCATTTGATGGATTTCAGCGACTCTGTTTTTGTACATACACAATCTTACTGTTACCATTACGAATCCATTGTAAGGATACCTCGTTATCAGACCAAATTACGGTGCCCGCTGATATTTATCTCTCGCAATTTATTTCTTATATAATTGGCAAATTTTTGACACCTAAAATAAATGGCCGTTAATTCCAACTGGGGTAAGGTGCGTGATTTGATTGGAGCCACCTTAGCCTTAGACATAACAAGAGAAATGGCACTATTACATTGAAGGTAAGCGACTGCTCCATATGCTAATTTCGAAGCTCGCAAAAAATGTGGAGTACATTTTTCTCCCACTTGACTGGCCACATTTACGGGGAACTTCAACATTGGTAATTTTAACATATTCCCCTATTAGTTCTTCCCACCTTTCAACAAATTCCCGGTAGGGTTTCTTTCCCAAGCACACTTAACTTCCATGCTTCTTGTATCAAAAATTTTTCCCTTATGGTTAAGTGGGGACACTAAGCTAGTGGTTTGAAGCATTTTGAAACTTCTCCCAAGCAAGCACTCTCTTGGTTAATTTATTGGGCATGCTGTATCATTAGACTTTAACGATAACAATCTCCCTCTTGTCCCAAGCGTCCCAGCACATTACTATATTTGGACACTTCAACTCCAGGGTTGTCTTTATTTATTTGAACTCTTAAAACTGGACAATTACTGTTCCATTCCCTCAGGGGCATATTTGCACCTTGCATTATTTCATTAGCCCCTGCGTATATGCTCATTATTTTCCTCTTCAGTAGACGTCAACCCCCAGGAAATTGTCCACAAAAATTTTTACCCATTACTCCACTCAGTGACCACCCCGTACGCTTAAGGTGTGCATTTATCGTTGCCTGGAGTAGGAACGACTGGAGGTAGCACCAAACAATACACTCCTGAAGCGAAAATTCTTCAGGGGACTAATTTGGGGTCACTAGGATTCTCGGCCAAAGAACCTAGTGAAAATCCCGGTAAAGCCTCCTGCAGACCCCTCTCAGGAAGCTTTACTATGTCTGCCGTAAGGCAAAATTTTCTTAACCCTGAAGTTTAATAGTATGTCCCCAGTTTTTCCGTCAACGAGGGACCTGTCATCAAACAGTCATTCAAACTAGGTACATTTTTTATTACTCCTGGCACTACAATTAAACACAATCCTCAGAGGAGTGGTCTTAGAATCCTTCTTCACTCCGTGGTGTGGCAAATAGTGACATAAAATCTGGGTTTGCTCGGGAGGTACCTCCTCTATGAATTTATTATTTAACTGCTCATTAATTATATCATCGTAAGCAGTCAACGTTCTGGTGCCCTTGCTCAATTCGTGGAGCTGAGCCTTTAATTGTCCATACGCCATCCGGTAATTAGTTGGTAGGTCTGGATGGTTCAGCTTCCACGGAAGTCTCACCCAGTATTGTCCAGATTCAAATTTAACATCCTTTTTGGTATTGTTCTTGAGTAAAGGAATCATCTGGACTTTCTTCATTTACATTGATCCCTATGCTGTCCAATTCCCATAAAATTTTTACACAGGTTCAACTTCATCCTCTAAATTTAAGTATATTTTACTGGGTGATACTTCATGAGTAAGACACACCGTAACTGTATTTATGGATTCCTCCAGTCATTCATTATCGGGACGAGGGAAACCTGCCATAAAATCACGTGACCTCCGGCGGTCCTTAGAAGGGTGACTCCGCATTTCTTTTTCATACCCTTTACAAAGGTGGCATAATGGTCACTACCTATCAAAATATCTATTGGCCCCACCGAATCATTATTTATACCCGAAGGTGCCAAATCTACCTTCTCGAAAGCCTTTCAGTAGCGTTACCAAGCCCTATTGTAGATATTTTCTCTGGGAGCCTATCCACAATTACGGCATTAATACGTTTTCCCCTCATTGCCCAGCCGGACAGTTACATAAACAGTGTCGTATGACTGGGCCTTCTTATTCGAGAGAAAGCCCGATAGCTTGAGTATAGCAGGATCTCCCATTTGTACCTTCATCCCCTTAAGGCAGTTACGTTTTTTTGAAGGTACGTTGTGATCCCTGATCCAGTAAAGCTGTTTCAGTTTTGGATTTACGGCCCTTTATCATTAATTCACCACATCCAACACAGCAAAGCTACCTCAGCTAGGCCATCATTACCGACGTTTGCTGCAATTCTTAACTGGGCTACTGTTGTGTCTGGGTTTTTTATCACTTTTCAGTACTATTGTTACCATCATTACATTTTGATCTGCCCTTACACATAGCTATGTGGTGTCTTCCCTTGTTACACTGATAACAATAGTGCAAGTTAGCACGGCAATCCCTTACATTATGATTTCCTAGACACCTGATCATCTAGCAAGCTCTTCCAATCTTTCCACTTTAACATCCCATGAATTTTAGGCATTACAGTTCTTAGAGAAATGAGTACCCTTGCAGAAGATACAATCCTCCTTTCCTGCCCTACCTCTTATCAACTGGGCTACCCTTATTGTTTGGGACTTCCTCCTCTTTCTTGGAGGTGGAGAACCACTATAACTGGCCCTGTACTTGATCGTGCCTACGTAACCCCGTGTAGTAGGTGGCTTAGGATTATTGATATTAGGATAAGGTTTCCCTTTTTGGGAACTTGGCAAAGGTGCACTGGGTCTGTAGACGTGGTATTCCTAAGGTAATGGGTTGGCTGGTCTGCAGTTGGACAATTAGCTCTTGCAGTCCCACTCTTTTCTTCCAACCTGAAGTAACCCTTGGATATCTGTTAGATAACCACTCTAAAGGTCTTGTGGTTCAATTTATTCTGAATCAAAGGCACTCAACAACCACTCTGCTCCCTCCAGATCATATTTATTACTCAAGGTCTTAAGATGCTTTCTAGTTTGATCCTAAATTGCTGTTAACTGTTGCGGTTGTGATCTGGAGTTCTTCAAATTAGCCAAATTAGCTACTAGGTCCAGCCTACTTTGCTCCAAGTTACCGTAAGTGACCTCCAACAAGTCAACTGCCTCACTATAGGAGTCATCTACATTTGGGAATGCTTGTATGAGAACATGCGCATCTCCCCTTACTGTTTCCCCTTTTAAAAAGCAAAATTTGGTAACACTTGCAAGATCACTCCTATCAGTACGACTTGCTTTAAGATAGACCAAAACTCCTCCCAGTGTTTTCTCCGGATTAAACACAGGCATACATAATTCTGGGAGTTTTGGTAGATGCCTCTGACTTTCCTTACTAGGGTTGACCAACAACAATTGTTTACACCCTTTACCTTCTCCAAAGCCTTAGTTTTGCAGGACACAAATGTTTCCCCCACTTCATAATGTTGATCCAGCAGTCCCCTCCCTTTCAGCATCATCTGCACATTCTCTAGCAGCTCTTTTCATAGTCTTTAAACCACAATCTATATGACTCATGTCTATTTCCTAAGGCATCAGGTGTACTTTAAAACATCAGGGTTTACCGTTTCTTGTTTCATTAACTCCATACACTTCTTGTATATTTAGTAACATGAACCCTTCCCAGCTTGTAGTGACGCTTTCTTGCTTGGCATCCATGGACTTGCCAGTCGCACTAACTTCCTCAGACCCACCATGGTTAGGGAATTAAAATCACCCATTATACTACTTAAGTAGACGGGCCCTTTTAAGAGTAATTCTTGCACTTTACTCTTGTATAAATCCTAGCCACCCATGTCTAGCAATTTATTGGGCTAATTATCATCCACCCCACGATCGATTAAACTTGTGACCCTATACCCACTTCCTCAATCAGTCACTTAATTATTAATAATTAATTCAATTAATTTTTTCACTGATTGCATCCGGTTCCCGAAGGGGCCCCGGGCAATATGGAAAATTTTCTAGGGGGTTTTTCCCCTTTAACTTATTTTAACCCGGTAGTTACCCGGGTAGACATGTGAGAAAAAACCCCCC
>NW_026476561.1:0-10629 GCF_026875155.1 Cherax quadricarinatus
CTTCCCTCCTTCCGCTACAGAGGTACATAAGCCCGCTACATGCTTAATCACTGGGCTCTTGACCCAATAAACTGAAGTTACCAACCCCTTACACTTAACCTAGTGCCTCCCATTCCCCAGGTGCTGTGTGCCCCTTACTGGTACGGCGGTTCTCCATGAATGTAATGACAAACTAAAAATGATCCTCCACAGCATTCTTGACTCATTATTTAACATTCTCTATCTATCTATCTATCTATTATATATTATATATATATATATATATATATATATATATATATATATATATATATATATATATATAATATATATATAATATATATATATATATACATCTTTTTTAACAAGTCGGCCGTCTCCCACCGAGGTAGGGTGACCCAAAAAGAAAATCCCCAAAAAGACAATACTTTCATCATCATTAAACACTTTCGCCTCACTCACACATAATCACTGTTTTGCAGTTTAGAATCATATACGTATAAAGATACACAACATATCCCTCCAAACTGGCAATATCCCAAACCCCCCTTTAAAGTGCAGGCATTGTACTTCTCATTTCCAGGACTCAAGTCCGGCTATATAAAAATAACCGGTTTTCCTGGATCCCTTCACTAAACATTACCCTGCTCACACTCCAATAGCTCGTCAGGTCCCAAATACCATTCGTCTCCATTCACTCCTATCGACCACCGCTCACGCACGCTTGCTGGAAGTCCAAGCCCCTCGCCCACAAAACCTCCTTTACTCCCTCCCTCCAACCTTTTCAAGGACGACCCCTACCCCGCCTCAACAACCCCTCTTCAGCCCTCTGACTAATACTTTTATTAACTCCACACCTTCTCCTAATTTCTGCTTAATATTTACACCACACATTGCCCTTAGACAGGACATCTCCACTACTTCCAACCACCTCCTCGCTGCAGCATTTACAACCCAAGCTTCACACCCATATAAGAGTGTTGGTACTACTTACTTTCAATCATTCCCTTCTTTGCCTCCACAGATAACGTTCTTTGTCTCCACATAACCTCATGCACCACTCGCCTTTTTTCTCTCATCAAATCTATGATTAACCTCATCCTTCATAAATCCATCTGCCGACACGTCAACTCCCAAATATCTGAAAACACACTCCCAAAACTCGTCCACTAACCTTTGCAATTTTTCTTTAGAATCTCCCATAAGTGCAGTATCATCAGCAAAAAGTAACTGTGTCACTTTCCCATTTTGTATTTAATTCCCCATAATTTAATGCCACCCCTCTCCCGAACACCCTAGCATTTACTTCTTTTACGACCACATCTATAAATATATAAACAACCATGGTGACATTACACATCCCTGTCTAAGACCTACTTTTACCGGGAAGTAGTCTCCCTCTCTTCTACACACCCTAACCTAAGCCTCACTGTCCTCATAAAAACTCTTTACAGCATTTAGTAACTTACCATCTATTCCATATACTTGGAACATCTGCCACATTGCCCCCTATCCACTCTGTCATAACGCCTTTTCTAATCCATTAATGCAATAAAAACTTCCCTACCTTTATCTAAATACTGCTCACATACATGCTTCAATGTAAACACTTGATCTACACATCCCCTACCCACTCTAAAACCTCCTTGCTCTTCCGCAATTCTACATTCTGTCTTAACCTCTAATTCTTTCAATAATAACCCTACCGTACACTTTTCCTGGTAACTCAGTAAACTTATTCCTCTAAAATTTTTTTACAATCTCTTTTGTCCCCCTTCCCTTTATATTAAAGGGACTATACACGCTCTTTCGCCAATCCCTGGGTCCCTTTCCCCCCTCTTTCATACATTTATTAAACAAAAATACTAACCACTCCAACACTATGTCCCCCCTGCTTTTAACATTTCTGTCATGATCCCCGTCAGTTCCAGTTGCTTTAAACCCGCTGTCATTCTACGTAATGCCTCATGCACCTCCCCCACACTCACATCCTGCTCTTCTTCATCACTCCTAAAAGATGATATACCTCCCAGGCCCGTGCATGAAATTGCCGCCTCCCTTTCTTTTGTCGACATTTAAAAAGTTTTCCCCAAAATATCTCGCCATCTACGCAAAACCTCCACTCCCCGTCTACTAACTTCCCTTCTCTGTTTTTAAAATGATAAAAACCATTTGTTCCCTATTCTTTCCCTTTTTTAACTCACTCCAAAGTTTTTTTTTATTTTCATTAAAATTCCTTGACAGTACCTCTCCCACCAATCATCTGCTCTCCTTTTGCAATTTCTCACCACTGGGCTTCACCTTTTTTTACTCTCCATATACCTACTCATCTTATAACACTTCTGCTTTGTAAATACCTCTCATAAGCTACCTTTTTCTTTTATCACACCCTTTACTTCATCATTCCACCAATCACTCCTCTTTCCTCCTGCACCCACCCTCCTATAACCACAAACTTCTGCCCCACATTCTAATACTGCATTTTTTAAAACATTGCAACCCCCTTCAACCCCCCCACTACTCTACGTGCACCAATCCACCTTCTGCCAATATATATATATATATATAAATATAATATATAAAATATATATATATATATATATATATATATATATATATATATATAATATTATAATAATATAGTCGTGCCGAATATGTAAAACTGGTTTAATTAGCAAGAACTCATTTAAAATTAAGTCCTTTCGAAAATTTTCTCTTATATGTTCAAAGATTTATATTTTTCATTAATGTTGATTTAAAAATTTATAATTTTGCACCAAAAGGAACTTAGAAAACTTACCTAACCTTATTATAACAAGAACAATTTATTTTAGCCTAACCAACTAAATATACTTTAGATTTGTTTACAATAATTTAATACTAAACAAACACAGAGAAATATATTTTTTTCGTTAGTTCAGAATGATTTGGCGAAATTATTGCATACACAAATTTTCGCTTGTCTTATATGGCAAGATGAGCGTTGCTATTTAAGCCAAGATTGCAAGTTCTGCCTATTCGGCACAACATATATATATATATATATATAATATATATATATATATATATATATATATAATATATATATATATATATATATATATAAAATATATATATATATATATAATAATATATATATATATATGTATCATATAATAATCACATCGGCTGTCTCCCATCAAGGCAGGGTAGCCCAAAAATGAAAAAAACTTTCTTCATTCTCTCCATATACCGTCTTGCCAGAGGTACACTTACACTACAGTTATAAAACTATAACATTAACACCCTTCCTTCAGAGTGTATAGTGTAGACACTGTACTTCCCATCTCCAGGACTCAAGTCTGGCCTGGCAGTTTCCCTGGATTCCTTAATGTTACCTTGCTCACACTGCAACACCATATCAGGTTCTAAAAACCATTGTCTCAATTCATTCTATTTAACACGCTCATGCATGCTTGCTGGGAGTCCATACCTCTCGCACACAAAATCTCCTTTACCCCCCGCCCCCCAACCTTTCCTAGGCCGACCACAACCCCGCCATCCCTCCACTACAGATTTATGCACTCTATATTTCATTCTATTTCCTTCCATCCTCTCTACATATCCGAACAACTGCAACAACCCTTCCTCAGCCCTCTGGACTCATTAATTTCCAAACTTTGAATTCTCTGTATTATATTCACATCACACATTGCTCTCAGACATGACATCTCCACTGCCTCCAACCTTCTCCTTGTTGCAACATTCACTACTCATGTTTCATACCCATATAAAAGCATTGGGTATAACTATACTCCATACATTCCCATCTCTGCTTCCATGGACAAAGTTCTATGTCTCCACAGACTCCTAAGTGCACCACTCACCCTTTTCCCTTCATCAGTTCTATATTCACCTCATCTTTCATAAACCCATCTGCTGACACATCCGCTCCTAAATATCTGAATACATTCACCTCCCCCATACTCTCCCCCTCCAATCTGATATCCAATCTTTCGTCCACTAATGTTTTGTTATCCTCATCACCATACTCTTTCCTATATTCACTTTTAATTTTTTTCTTTGACATACCCTACCAAACTCATCCACCAACCTTTGCAACTTCTCTTCAAATACGTTTCTCAAGTCACATGACCTGTTCTAAGTGATTAGAAAAAACTTGGGGCTGGCTACTATATTTTTCTAATTTCATAATCCTTGGCTTTTTAAAAACCCTCCTACCCCATATGTGGGGGGGATGGGGATGTGGTGGTGCAGGTGGCACCAGACCGTTGGCTCATATTCTGAGAGAGGCTGTGGCAGGTGACAAACTTGCATTGCGCTACTCTGAGAAAACTTCCCCCCACTCCTTCAGTTGTTGCCTTGCAACTCTGCATAGCTCTTGATGACGCACTGAGAAGTGTGAAAGAACTTGATCAAAAAATTTCCACCCCACCCTCGTGGTTTGTCTTTCAAAGTTAAGATCGCCTATCTGCGATGTTTGCCACACACACACACACACACACACACACACACACACACACACACACACACACACACACACACACACACACACACACACACACACACACACACATATATATATATATATATAATATATAATATAATATATATATAATATAGGGAAGTACCACCTCTATGGCTGGAATGGGGACCCTCATACCTCAGAGAAGACAATAACGTACCTCAGGAGAAAACTCAAGGTTCTCCCCGAGCTGTTTGAATATTTCTTCTCCTACCACCCCCTATATATATATATATATATAAAATAATAAATATATATATATATATATATGTCGTGCCGAATAGGTAGAACTTGAGATCATGGCTTATAGGACAAGTGAAAATTTGTGTAAGCAATAATTTCACCAAAATCGTTCTGAACCTAACGAAAAAAATATATTTCACTGTGTTTTTTTAGTATTAAATTATTTTAAACAAATCTAAAATATATTTAGTTGGGTTAGGCTAAAATAAATTGTTCTTGTTATAATAAGGTTAAGTAAGTTTTCTAAGTTCCTTTTTGTGCAAAATTATAAATTTTTACATCAACATTAATGAAAAAAATATATCTTTAAAAGTATAAGAGAAATTTTAGAAAGAACTTAATTTTAAATGAGTTCTTGCTAATTGACCAGTTTTACATATTCGGCACGACATATATATATATATATATATATATATATATATATATATATATATATATATATATATATATATACAAGACAAGCCATGGGTGATGGAAATCTTCAGTTCAAGTTCTTCAACATGTATCCGTGCATCATCAGGAACTATGCAATGTTGCAAGAGTAGCAATAGAAGAAATGAGGGAAGGTTATCTCAGATTAAGGTAGCATGGTGAAACCAGCCAGTTCTCTCACATATGAGAGGTACCGGTCCATCTGCCAAGCACCTATCCACTCTCCTCATCCTTCCACATATTGTGTAGGGTGGAAGATGGCCTCAGAGTTTACAGAAAGTAGGAAACAAGATAATATATATAATAGCCAGCCCTAAGTTTTATCCAGTCATCGTTGATAAGTCATGTGCCTTAGAGAATTACGTTGCACTAGTGGATAACATGCATACAAAACAATTATATTATGTTGTTAACCTTCTAATTAATAAAAGAGTTTGAATATGCTCGTTTGTCACTATAAATACCGTATGTCCCAGAGGTTCTAGAATATTCAGAACAGTCCTCTTCATATATTCCTAAATACTGCCTACCGATATCCCATTATCAATTATTATGCTTATTCCTTGGTTATTTATGGACCTTCTATAGTATTACGATTATTATTTAATACCTTTTAACTAGACAATTTAAGAATTTCCCGATTATCCTTTATCACCACAGAACAGCCTAACTCTCTTTGGTTGTAATCCACAAAGCTAGTTGAATTCATCATGTTGCCATCACTGATTGCAGTCACATAACCTTGTGTACCTGTACGCATAAAGTACCTTAATGCAGCTGCAACTAAACGGGTTTATTCGAAATGGTTCAGCTGTAGCTAAATGGGTTTAATCATAATAGTTACATTATTATACCGACGGACAAGGTATGTTCACAGATAGCGAAATGTGAGGACAGGTGCAGGGAATACTGGTCTTACTTCACAAATTCTTTCGAAGCCCCATGGTGTAATGAGCAATTCTGAAATTCTGTATAGCACTGTTGCTTAAGGTTGTGTACAACAGACTCCACTAAACAGCTATTGAGTTAGTACACCCCCATAACTTAGATTATATTAGGCATTCCTGTCATGTTTCAAGAATGAGGATATAATTATGTTTCTTTCCATGACAGAACTATTGGGCACAATAATCTGGGAAGCAGCCCACCCCAGTGGGTGATAGCAAAACCTAATTAAGTACTGATGTTGTGCTAATCTGGTTTCCAGAGGTTTACCAGTTTGTCCAATGTATGGAAGAGGGCAAAGAATACATGGAACCTAGTAAACACCACCCACACTATTAGACGGTGTGTTCTTAATCAATCTCTGTTTCATTGTTCCATTGTTTTTGAAGGCAATGTTTACACTTAAATTTTTTTAATATCTCGCACATGCTGACCAAATCCTCATTGTAGGGTAAATTCATTACATTTTTCATGGCAGGCATTTCTTTAGGTTCAGAATGTAGAATGTCTTCCTAGCTGACAATAGAGGAGTCTCAACCAAAATCCCTGGGATATCTTAGTTTTGTGGCTATGTTAAATATCTTATTGATTTCATCTTCTAAATGCTCCAGGCTACAGATAAACAAGGCTCTCAGAACATCGTAAGGAAAACACTCCTGTTAACTCTAGACTCAGAATTACAGTAACAGTGAATATCTGACAACACATTGGTTGACTTCCTGTAAACTGTAAATCTGAATCTTGTGGAGAACACGATGGTTTAAAAATATCTAGGAAAGTTAGAGTGTTGTCTATTTCATGCTCTGTTGTGAGCTTAATGGAAGACACTAGACCATTGAGTGTAAGGTAGGAACTCATCGATATTGTGATCCCTAGGCCAAAGGTAAAGAACATCGTCTACATATTTTGAATCACCTAGCTTTATATAGGAAAAAATGTTTAAGGAGTCTAGTCTCATAGAATTCCATTTACAGGTTGCGCGTAAGGGACTGATGGGATTTCCTATGGCCATGCCTTGTTTTTCAGCAAAATATTTGCCTTCAAACCCCAAATTTGGTCAGCCTGAATTAAGCACTTAAAAAGTTCAATATAAACATTGCCTTCAAATACAATGGGACAGTGAAAAAGTTTAATTTAATAGCACATTTACAATAGTGTGGGTGGTTTTTACAGGGTTCCTTGCACTCTCTTTTATATATTGGACAAACTGGTAAACCTCTGGAAACCAGATTACCCCAACATCAGTATTCAGTCATCAGGGGCCAGGAGTCAAATGCATCTTTAACCATGTCAGTTCTTGCAACCCACTTACCATGGTGGGCTGCTGCCCAGATTATGGTAGTTCTGTAATTGAAAGAAACATAACTGAATCCTTGGCCCTTGAAACATGATAGGAATGCCTTATATAATTCAAGTCATGGATTGAAATAAACTCGATAGCTCTTTAGTGGAGCCCTGTTGTGCACAACCTTAAGCAACAGTGCTATACAAAATTGCAGGATTGTCCATTATGCCATGGGGCCTCATGAGGGTCTGGTGACGTTAGACCAGCATTATCCACACCTATCCTCAATTTCGTCCATTGGGGAACGTACCCTGTCGGATAGTAATAAAACCCGCAGGAGTAAACCTATTTAGCTACAGCTGCTAAAAGGGACTGTACAGGTACAGGTACACAAGGATAATAGAAAAATTCTTGAATTGTCCATTTATTAGGTCTTAAAGAATAATCGGAATGCTTTCAAATGGGAATCAAACCCAGACCCTCGCCGTGTGAAGCGAGAGCTTTAACCATGGACCATGGGCTGAGAAAACTTCCCCTCAATGTCTTTTGTTGCTACTCTTGCAACATTGCTTAGCTCCTGATGATGCATGGATATACATATGTCGTGCCGAATAGGTAAAATTATTCAATTAGCAAGAACTCATTAAATTTAGGTCCTTTCTAAAATTTTATCTTATTCGTTTAAAGATATATTTTTTTCTATTTATGTTAATGTAAAAAATCATAATTTTGTACCAGAAGAAGCTTAAAAACTTACCTAACCCTATTATAACAAGCATAATTAATTTAGCCTAATCCAACTAAATATATTTTAGATAAGCTTACAATAATTTAATAATAAACACTACCACTGCTGCCATCAGTCCTTCCATTACCACTGCTATCACCATTCCCTCTGCCATCACCACTCCCTCCACTACCACTGCTACCACCACTCCCTCCACTACCACTGCTACCACCACTCCCTCCACTACCTCTGCCATCACCACACCCTCCACTACCACTACCAACACTGCTACCACCATCACACCCTCAGCCTCCATTGCTACCAACTCACCACACTCTCCACCAACACTGCTACTTTTACCTCATCTTCCACCACCTCCACCTCACCCTCCGCCTTTAACGATACCACCACCTCATCTTCCACCACCTCACCCTCCACCATTTTCTCCCTGCCTGACACAGCCTGGATCAGGTCGGGTGCAGGAGCTACCCACCACGGAAGGAACATACCCCGGGTATACAGTAGCACAAGCCGCCTGGTGCTAACCGCTGTCAGAGCATCATGCGCCCACACTCAGTCTAGTCTGCTACGCTCACGTCCTCTCCCTCTCTGTACCAATAGAAGCATCCATCAAAGTTGAACCTCCCAGGACGCCTATACTCTCCTTCTTTAATGCAGGTGAGTCCTCCGAGTAATCCTGAAATTAACTCATTATTATGATTAGTAATTCAATGTTTATAGCATTAAGCTTCCAAGAGAAGAACCTAGGTTAGATTTCAGGGATGAATGGGAGTTTTTTTTTTTATAGGAAAGTATCGTTATGCGTGTCGTCCCCTTTCCACTTAACAGTATCTTGATAACTGAGATTAAGTCAACTGTTGTGAGTGTATCGTGAGGGAATGGCAGAGTAATTTAGAAAAAGCTGTTGTGGATGGTATCTTACGGATGGTAGTATGCTTTAGAGATGATCCTTCCTTCTTGCTACTTGATCCTTCTCGCTACGTTATCCTTCCTTCTCAATACTTGATTCTTTCTTCTCGCTACGCGATCCTTCCTTCTCGCTACTTGATCCTTCCCTCTCACTGCTTGATCCTTCCTTCTTGCTATTTGATCCTTCCCTCTCACTGCTTGATCCTTCCTTCTCGCTACTTAAATTTTTCCTTTTTTTGCGTTTAATCATGTGGAATTCTTAAACTTTTAGTTGAATAACATCTGGGGAATGGGAGACATTCAGGTTCGACCAAAAGAAAGGAAAGGCGGGTCCTGTTCCTTTGATCAAGAGCCTCTCACCAACCTAAATGCATCTTCCTCAAGGGGTAAATCCGAAATATTTACTGAGTATCTTACTAACTGCTGCTTTCTTTCTGCTTCCTCCATGGTGTTGCTGCAGCAGGAGGCGGACCCGGCGCGCCCTACCTGGCCTCACTCCTGCTGGGTATCTGCCTCACACACCGCCTCCTGCTGCCCTGCCTCCTCCTCAGCTGCACCTCCACCAGTTGATCGCCACCCATCGACGATTGCTACTAGTACATCGCTTGTGCACCAATGCTAACACAGTTACCGCCACAATTACAATTACCACCTCCAGCTCCACCATCACTACCTCTACCATCTCTGCTGCTGCTGCTGCTGCTGCTGCTCCTGGTACTAGTTGTCAGCAGGAAGTACTCCCGAGGTATCTAATGCCGCTGGTGTCCGGATTTTAAAAATAATGCCGGTGGTATGAGAACTTCTGCCTGTGTTAAGGTATCGTTTATAGCTTCTACTGATAGAACCTCCGGAAACCAGAGGTTCTATGTCTTAACACTGGGCTAGACGCCTGTACTTTCTGCTGTTACATGTCTGTTAGAAGCTTACACGCAGACATGTTCTAAGGGCCTCTGTCTTCTACTATCGACAATGTCTCTGGTCACCCTGTGGCTTCTCTTTCTCTCTCTCTCTCTCTCTCTTTCAATCTCATTCTTTCTCCCTCAACATCTCTCTTCCTCTTTCTTTCCCCGCCACTGACAGCCACCCTTCTCTGACAACCGGCCTCCCTGCCACCCTTAACAGCCGCCCTTCCGCCCTTAACAGCAGCCCTCCCGCCCACACTACGACGTAGAGAACCTCAACTCCACAGAAAAACCTAATATATAATAAACATCTAAATTCCTACACTACTCACCGCTTTCGCACTGTGAATATTTAGTTATTTAGCATATAAGGATCTTCCCTCCCACACACGCCCTCCCTCCCTCCTTCAGGATGGAAGGAGTAGGGAGGGAAGGACGAAGAAGGAAGGTAGGAAAGACAAAGAGGAGGAAGGGAGGCCAATATTACCAGCACAATGTATAAAATGATAATAATAATTATTATTATATTTACATAAAGCGCTATTCCCATATGGGTCATTTAGGGGAAGTAGTGATGGAGGCTCGATCCTCCGTCCGCTTCTCCCCAGACTTAGAGAAAATAAATAAAATTTGAAAGGGCACGATCTCAGTAAAAAAGGTG
>NW_026476563.1:0-10555 GCF_026875155.1 Cherax quadricarinatus
TTTTCCCGCAAAAATATTGGAAAAGTTAATACTTCAAAAGGCTATAAATGAAAACTATCTAAAAATAAAGATATGAAGTATGTCTGTATCTTTTACATAATACTAATGATGATAAAAATTAGATAAGAAGAGGAGGATGATATTAAGATCGGGATATGATTTTGTTGATCTTGTGTGGAAGAGATTTAATATGAAGGAACACTTTGAACAAGTTAAGTCTCATCGTTAATGGATTCAACTCTCATATAATAGATTCAAAGATTTTATGCCTCCCTCTATTCTTTTTAGTCTGGAAAAAATTGTTAAACGGCATGATTTGACTAAATTTGCATTCAGTCAAGCTGTTGGGTATACACTGAGTTTTGTACACCATATCAAACATCCCTTAATTTGGAGGGATGCTTGTGACTTTCATTTATTTAATGAACCTCATCATTCTCAAATGAACAATGAAATGCATCTAAAAAGAAAGAAATTGGAACTTTGGCTGAAATGTGCTTCTGCTGATGAAGATTTTTATAATGGATTTCCTTATGGAATTGATTTAAATAATCATGATTTAATTCTAATAATGATTTTATTGAAGTTTTTTTTATATGAGAGTTTTTTAGACATGGTGGCTGTTGAATGGGAAAGAAAAAAGGAAAAGAATGTAAAGGGGTTAAATATTACCAATGCTGATCTTGTACATATTGATGATAGATATTTGTCTAGATATAATAATAGCCAAAAACAAATACTAAAAGAATTCATGAGAAAAGTAAAAGAAGGTGATGAATTACAGGGTCCCCAAAAAGGTCCCCAAGCCCCAGAAAAGGCTCCAGAACAATCAAAAAGGTCATTCTCAAGCCCCAGAAAAGATGATGATAATTTCCAATTAAAAAGGTCGCTGTCCCTAAGCCCCAGAAAAGATAATGATCAAGCCCCAGAACAATCAAAAAGGTTGTCATCTTCTAGAAAAGATGATGATAATCCCCAGGCTCCAGAACAATAAAAAAGGTCATCGTCTCCAAGCTCCAGAAAAGATGATGATAATTTCCAGGCTCAAGAAAAATCAAAAAGGTCGCCGTCCCTAAGCCCCAGAAAAGATGATCAGGCCCCAGAACAATTAAAAAGGTTGTCATCCAAAAGCTCTAGAAAAGATGATGATAATTCCCAGGCTCCAGAACAATCAAAAAGGTCATCGTCTCCAAGCTCCAGAAAAGATGATGATAATTTCCAGGCTCCAGAAAAATCAAAAAGGTCGCCGTCCCTAAGCCCCAGAAAAGATGATGATCAGACCCCAGAAAAATCAAGAAAAGATAATGATAATCCCCAGGCTCCAGAACAATCAAAAAGGTCATCGTCTCCAAGCTCCAGAAAAGATGATCATCATCCCCAGGCTCCAGAACAATTAAAAAGGTCGTCGTCCTCAAGTTCCAGAAAAGATCATCCTCAGGTTAAAGCTCAAGCTCCAGAAAAACCAAAAAGGTTATCGTTCCAAATCCCCATAACAAAAAGTCCTCTAGAACAAAAGGTCCTCAGATCCCAAAGTTCTCAGATCCAAGAACAAAAGGTAATCAAATCCCAGAACAAAAGGTCCTCAAATCCCAAAAGTCTTCCTCAGTTCTCAGATCCTAGAACAAAAAGTCTTCAAATCCCAGAACAAAAAGTTCTCAGATCCCAGAACAGAAAATCATTAGATCCTAGAACAAAAGGTCATTAGATTCCAAAACAAAAGGTTCTCAGAAAAAGGTTCCCAACTAAACAAAGAACTAATATTTAGTAATAAATGCATATAAATTTAAAAAGGGTCTAGGAACCTATTTTGGAGTCAGAACAAAAAATTGAAACTTGAGTGTGTGTTGGTGTTCTTTTATATTTAATAAACATATATTAGTTACCTAATAAAAGTATAAAAATTGAAAGTAATTATTGATTTAAAAAAAAGAAGAATTTATTGAGTTAAATACCTACAAATGACTTCTATAGTAATTTGAAGGGTTTACTTAGATTGAAACAGGTTAATACTGTCAGTTAGTAAAGGTACAGGTTGGTCATATAAACAACTTCTATCTAGTAATTTGCGGGTTCACTTAGATTGAAACTGTTTCAACCTGCCAGTTAGTAGATAGAAGTCATGTTTGTATGACAAAGTTCTATAATTTTTTTAAGTGTTTATCTTGTATATTTTTAATGTCTATATATTTCTTTTTCTTTTTAACTTGTCAAAATAAACTTGTGTTAATAATTTTTTTTTTACCTTAAGAATGAAATTTTGCTTGCTTTGTTAAAGAAAGGATAATGAAACCCTTTAAGATAATGTAAAATATTTTACCAAAAAAAAAAAACAAATTCAAACTCAATGTGGTAGTGGCCACCCAACATTGCCGAACTCCAGATGTGGTAAAGTAGATGACGTTGAAAAACAGGATGTTACGTCCTGTACTAGCATAGGGAGGAGCCCAACAGACTGCCACATAAAAGAATTCAAGTAAGGCTAGGCTATTTAGTCAGTAACACCCAGTCCCTAGTCACAGTCACGCTATTTAAAACTTAGGCATTTTCCTTCTCTTGGTAAGTAATAAAGTTATAAGTATATTTTAAACAAGTTATGAAAATACATATATTGTGTTCAGTAGTAGTTATAACAGTATCAGTGGTGCTATTTTACCAGAATATCCTCTAAAACGAAAGCTCATCTGGTATTTTATCTTAAATTTATTCTGTAATCCCAAGATTACTACTGCCACATGGAGTGTGAATTCTGTAGTGAAAGAGAAAGATGGCGGTGGTGTCTGGTGAAAGAAGAAAGAAGAGTGGTCAAGGAGGAATTGTTACAGATGAGTAACCTGCTTTACCACATCTGGAGTGACCACCCTAGATGTTGACATGTCAGCTATTACATTTAAGTCTTATGTAGATGAGGTCTCGACAGTCTCAGACATTTACAAACTAGCGGGCAATGCTTTTGATTATCAGGATTATCTGAATCGAATTACATTTTCTAGTGAAGCGTGGAAAGAAAATGACGTAAAGAAATTCAGAGTGGCTAAAGAAAAAGTGAGTCGTCTGTATTACATTAATAGTTATGAAAGATTTTACAGTACTAATAATTACATTAATAATTACACTTTTAATGTAGGTAAATATATATTAATTTTACGAATAGTGCACGATAATAGTCGTTATATTTTTGTAGCAATTTGCTTGTTTTTGTTTTGTCAGATGTAACTAGTATTTATTGAGTTCCATTTTTAAAGGTACAGGTTGGTCATACAAACATGACTTCTATCTAGTAATTTGCAGGGTTCACTTAGATTGAAACAGTGTTTCAACCTAGATTAATACTGCCAGTTAGTAGATAGAAGTCATGTTTGTATGACAAAGTTCTATAATTTTTCTAAGTTCTCAGTTTTAAGATAATTTTTTTTTCTTTTACCTTAAGAATGAAATCTGAAAATTAGTTAGTGTGTTTTGTGCCAGAGTGATCTCCTCTTTTGGTCAATTAGCATTCCTGGATGCTCTACATCCTGTTTGTCAATCTGATATAAAAAAAACAGGATATTGTATACTGCAGACTAAGAATAGTTCCAAAGTCATGAGTGGTAAATCATCTCTATTGTAAAAACGACAAAATTATGGTTAAATTTCAAAGTAAAGAAATCATCCTCAGTCTGCTAAAAGATTTCCTGTTCAATTTTTAAAAGGTACCAAATTAAAACCTAATGGATTTATTTCTGTATTATGAATGAAATAGGATGTATAAAAAACAGACCAGCTTTTATACAGCTTGAAAAAGATTTTAGATCTGTCGTTTAGTTGGCAACCCACTCAGTTTCATCTTTATCATATAATTTTTTTTTAGGATCACATAAAATATTTTACCAACACAGAATTCACTTCATGTGGCAGTAATCTTGGGAACCCCCTGTACAGTACAGGATAACATCCTGTTTCTCAACTTGACAAATAATTTTTTTCATCATTATATAATTTTTTTTAGGATCACATAAAATATTTTACCAACATAGAATTCATTTTTACAGTGTAATATACTTTGAATAAAATTTTTAACCAATTCACTTTATCTAGATGGGGTTATGATTACAGATTGAAGGAGGAATTAGCACTCTCAAAGCGCGATCGAGAAATTTTGTCGAAAAATTCATAAACTGAGTAATGGTACCAGAATAATTTAATATGAAATAATAAATAATATAAATAACAAAGAAATATGGTAAATACTCCAGAATGTATGGCATATTCTCAGAGTGCTCTTACTGGAAGTCTGAAGAGAGAGGAGGTGATGCCTGCAAAGAAGAAAAAGTTTGCCCGTAACATTAGCAGGAAGAAGAGAAGGAAAATAGAAGGAATGATAAGGGCTAAACAAGCAAAGAGAGCAGCGGCAGCAGCTGCTGTGGGTTGTTTGGATATTTCATGTTCAGAAATAAGGACAAAATATAGGAGCCCCACAAATATGCCCACCTCCACCACGGTTGCTACTACAACAAAACGTTTACATGGTCGACCCAGAAAAGACGTACCTGTGGCCACACGCCAAGATGATGATTTTCCCAATATTATTCCAAGACATATGCCAGGATCTTATGCAGAATGTGAGGGACCCAATAATGATAATAATGATGATGATGATGATGATGATGATGATATGTTAGGAGGAGGTGACATGTTAGAATTATTTAAATATACTTTACCCTATCGAAATGACTATCACAAGTATAAGAGTAGACTTAAAAGTTTTAGAGGGTGGCCTAACACTCTTAAGCAAAGAGCAGAACAACTAGCTGAAGCAGGATTTTTCTATCGTAATTTAAGTGATCATGTACAATGTTTTTATTGTGGAGGTGGATTACGTAACTGGGAAGCTGAAGATATCCCTTGGAATGAACATGCACGATGGTATCCTAAATGTAATTTTGTATTAGTAAATAAAGGAATAGATTTTATAAAAAGGATTAAACAAGAAAAACCTCCATATATTCACAGTTATCCTACTGTTAATATTATAGTTAAATCTATATTAACAGAGAATGATTTGAATGCTTTGATGAAATTAGATATTATAAAGTCTGCAGTTGCAATGAATTATTCCCCAGACAAAGTAAAAAAAGTGCTTAAAAAAAAGCTTGTAAAAACTGGATTACCCTTTTTTAATATTGAAAATTGCATTTCAGAAATTGTTAACTTATCATACATAGATAAATTTCCTAAGTGTGATAGATCAGTTTTAAACCAAAAAAATATTAATAATGAATTATTATTATCATCATCATAAGAAAGAACTGATTATGATATGAATATTTGTAAAATTTGTATGGATAATTTAATAGAATTGGTTTTTTTACCATGCTCACATATGGTTGCATGTATGAATTGTTCTAAACAGTTAAAAAATTGTCCAATTTGTAGAAATGTTATAAGATATACAATAAAACCAATAAAATCTTAATATTATTTATAATTTTTATTTCCTTTCCTTAAGTTTTTTTTGGTGCAGTGGTGTTATTATTTTTTAAAATAATGAATATAAATATCATTTTTCTTTTTACTAAATATTATTTTTATTTATGATGAAAAGCAAAAAACAACAACATAATTGCAAATTAAATAATTATTTATTATCTTTAAAACCACCTTGGAAAGATATAATTGATCACAACGAGTACCATACTTTGATTAATTTTATAAATACTGACAATGTTTTAAGTTTATTTCCCAAAGAAGCATTTATAGAATTAGTTTTACAGAAAAATGGCATAAATGTACAATTAATTAATATTGAGTGTAGCTTAGAAGAAGAAGAAGAGGAAGAATATTATAATGAAGAAACATATATAATATCTAGAATTCCTACTAAATGTTATATAAGAGTAAAAGATGCTTTAGAAAAAGAGAAAAAATACCAAGTACTTTTTCTTCACCATCCTAGTTATAATAGTGAAATAGTATATGAAATAGTAAAAAATTTTAAAGGAACGAAAATTGTATATAAAAAAGATAATATTTTAACAACAAAAGTATTAAATAAGATTATTACTTCTAAAGGTTTTAATAAACTTCCTAAAAAAAAGTGTAATAATTTGAAATTTTTTATTAGAAAGTAAAAAAATAATGAAAAATATAATAACTCGATCTTATCTAATTACTGTATAATTTTGAAATTTTTTTATTATTAGCTATTAGTATAATAACAAGTATAATGAAATATATTATAAAAATAATCAACCAATAATTTTTGCAACTTTTATTAATAACGGTTATATAATTTTTTTCTTTACTAAATTGTTTTTTATTATAATTAACTATTGCAATACCTATTTTACTTAAAAACGATCCATTCTCACATTTATATATATATTTATAATCATAAATAGAATCCATTTTCACTCTTGCTCTTTCATTATGAAAATTATACGAATTTAAAGTATTGTGATAATTGCACATATCATAACATATATTTTTATTTATCTCTCTCTTATTAGGATTACATTCATCTTTAGCAACAAAAGGATGATAACTAGGATGATGAATTTTATTTTCAATTTTATTAAATTCATCAATATCTGCAATACTAAATTCTTTGAAACCATCACGTTTTTCACATAATTTATGTAAAAATATACTTCTTACTAGAGAAATACCACCACCATTATTATTACCTGAATATTCATTCTTTAAATAGTATCTAAAACATCCAATGCATTTATCATTATATTCTTCTAAGAGATAAATAATTGGTAATATGTCTTGGTTTTCTGAAGATTTTACATTTTCTATTATATTAAATGTGCTTTTAATAAATTGAAGATGTGAAATTGGATATTGATTATACCATTTTATTAATTTAGAAAAAATATTTTCTAATTGTGTATAAGTAGAAATACTTTTTAAATGAGTTGTAAATTCATATTCACTCTCAAATCCCAAATATATAAGTAAACTTTTAAAAATTTTTTTATATTTGTAAAATAAATAATGTGGATAGTTTGTTTGAATATAAAGTCTGATAAATGTATGAGAGCTTGTAAATAGATCAGTTTCATCACCACAGAGAAATAATACAATATGATTATAGATTGATTCAAATTTTTTATTATCATATAAATTTGAAAGAGTATTATTTATTTTATTAGATAATGATAAACCTATTTTTGTTTTTAATTTTATATTTTCAAACTCTCTGTTCATCATATCATAACTATTAGTAAAATATTTTTTTTCTTTTAACGAATTATTAATATTGTTAAAGTCCAAGTCCATTACTTGAGCGTGAAAAGTAGCTAATATTTCTTGTATAATAATATCAATGTCTTCATATAAATTAGTGTCCATTTTTTTATATAAAAATATGATAAAAATTTTAAAATTTATTAAGTATGAAAATATTTTCTGTAATTATCCATTTTTTTGTAAAATTCAGGTTATTAAAAAATGGGCAACTCGTGAAACATACAGGAAGTCTGCTAGATATTTAAATCTGCTGCTCCTTGATGGTTGAGTTGTATTTTTTTTAAAAGTTGGGTGTTTGGGTTTTCCAGTACAAGGATGATATGACTGTAGTACTACCTCGACTTTACTGCTACTGAGGCTATTATCAGCAAGTGAAGGTTTGTTTATCTTCAATTCTATATCATATAAACAAACTTGAAGGAGATGGAGGCTACTGACTGGATCATTATATTTAATAAATTATTTATTACTGTGTCTCTCCATTATACTTATCATCATTGTTATCTCATCCAGTACACTGTACCTCTTCGTACGGACTGAAGGAAATGTTCATCAATTTGAGAATGAAGAAATATTCTGTCTCTGGTATAAGATGGATGAAACAGTTACTCAAGTGAATATATAACATACAAATTCAAGAACATTTCAAACGAACATTTCTTCAACTATGTTTCCTTCCAATACTGAGAATATGTAAAAGTATTTTTTTGTTAGGAACTTATTTGTAAGTTTGTTTCAATAAGAAGAATTTACAGAGTTTCAAAATTTTGTAATTGTTTTTTTAGAGTAGAGATATGAATTTATATATATTTTTTTACTTTATATCATATTTTTTTACTAAAATGTTTTATTATTTATTTTTCATAAAGCAATGGGGATTATAAGTAACAATACTATGGATATGGACCAAATGACACGAATTGTAAATATGAGTATCAAAAGCAACAATTACCATGAATGGATCAAAAATGCAGCAAAGGGAATGAAACATTTTTCGTAAGTTAATTAAAAGTTTTTTTATAATAGTTACATTATAAAATTTATTTATAACTGAATTAGGACTGTACACTAATACAAGTAAGTAATCGGTAAATTTTTCTATTTATATTTTCAGCAACCTCAAGAGGCCCCCGCCCCCCCCAATATCAGTAACAGTGTAACAATGTTGTTTGTTATAAATTGATAATATTAGCTAATGTTATAGTTATGATTATCATCTCAGGAACAATCATAAATCATGAAAGACTTCCCTTGGAAGGAAAAATTTTATAATTGATAGTGCCAATAAGAATTTTTAGTATAAAATGTTTATTTTTTAATAAATATACCCTTACATTTAACCTCTGAACATTATCAATCATCTTCCATATTTCTTTCTCTTTCCTCGTCTTCTTCTTTAACTTCAGAATGTGAAGTACATATAACCGAAACTAATTCCTGCTATGAAAAGTATCATGAAATCTTCGTTGGAATTTTGATCACATATAATTTGACTACTTACTCTATTACTATTATCCTTATTATCAATTCCCATAGGTATTAATTAAATATTAATAAGATAGAGCGATTGAGTTAATTCTGAATGAATTCTAATAGACCGATATTCGCAAAGGACTTGTTCCATAGGGACCTGTTGCTAATCCCAACCTCGTTTTCCTCTCACTGGTGCACGGTTTAGATCGGATAATATAAAACTTTCTCCAGGACGAGAAAGTGTGCATTGTAGCACTCGACTCGAAGATTAATTACACTCTTATACTGCCTTATAAAGATAGCTATAATGGTCTATTATTATTATTCTTATTAAATATGAGTTGACCAGTAAAGGGATTCATAAGAACTACCGTGTTGCATTTTTGACACCTAATTTGCAAGTGTTGATTACACTTCCAAAGAAACTCCTAAAACACGAATCTATAAACCCTGCTTATCTGAAGTATTAAATGACAAATTCCATTGCTTGCGTTTAACGAATGAGGATTAATTTATATTATGAACATTAAATGTGCTTCAAAAGCAAGATTTATTATTTAAAAAACTATGTTTACATAAATTGCATCATAATCGTTTTACATTTGTATGTTGTTTTGTTGTCTGATATCTAATCAAATGAGATCAAATGCCAAATTTCTTGTTGCATGAGAAAACATCATATTGAAGTAATAAATCTTCTTTGCCCTTATAGTCTTTATTATTTTTTCCATATATTAATTCTTCTGTCACAATAACTTGTTGTAATTCATTAAAATTAATATCTTTATAGTTATCCATAATATTATTTCTAGGTGATACTTCAATATCCTCTTTAAAATACATCTTGCTGGATAGACTGAATATACCAAACTGTGAGTCTTATATAGATGTAGCAATAAGTTAAGTCCTGGGCAAATTACTAATTATTACTATAATTACAAATTATATGACTAAATTTTTTACATAAAAATATATTTTTCTTTTAATGTGATTATTACTTAATAAGATTACAATTAACAATCGTACTCAAAAAGTGTCTTTTGGTGATATTATTATTATTTTTGTTTATATTATTTATGACAACATACATAAACACATAAGAAAGCCAATCAAAATAATAATATTTGTTTTAATATAAAGGAGGTGTAAACTATAATAAACTATATTAAAAAACAAAAGAAAATGAATTCAAAACAAAATAAAATGAATTCAATAAGTAAAAAATATATTGAATTTATAAAAACTGATGTTATTAAGCCATTAATTGATTTAATTCCAAAAGATAAATTATCTAATATTAATATTATTCTAGAAAAAGATTCATACACATTATTATGCTCACTTTTTGATTCTATTAGTCAAAATATATTAAATTATTATGAACAACAATATAATGACGAAATTAATGAAAAATCATTCCCTCTTAAAAAAATTAAAAATAAAACTAAAAAAAATAAACAAATAGAAAACCAATTAACTCAAATTTAAAATATTCAGTAAATCAGCTTTGATTTACTTTTACTAAATGAAGAATATAATTATTTTATACAAGAAATAGAAAGCAATATAAATACAAAAAAATCTGATAATAATATCGATGATGATATATTAAAATTATATCAGTCAATTCATAATACAATTTTAAATCAACTCTTAAGTACTCTTCAAGAATTCTCATAAAAGTTATATGATCTAAATCCACGTGAAAATCTTCCGGAAACATCCTATAATTATCCATATTTTCTTTTAGAATATTTTCTTCGACACCTAGAAAATAAGAAAGTAAAAGATGAATTAAAATATTTAGAATTATAAATAATCCATTTATAATTGGATTTGTAATAATACA
>NW_026476564.1:0-29389 GCF_026875155.1 Cherax quadricarinatus
TTTAAAATTTGGCCAAAGTGCTTTTTGTTAACACAAAATAAAATTCTGGATGTTGCTAAAATTTTGTACTACATCCATCATGCCCCACCCCTTAAAATTTTACATAAGGTGCCTTTTCTGTTTTTCATGCGTACTTTAGTACAGTGTATGCACCTGTTTGGTAGTGTTTGAGATAATAATGGCTGTATTGTCTCACATTGACCTATGTATGCATTACATATGGAGTTAAGGTTATCATTCCTAGCTACTAGACCGTCATTTATCTGCCTGTTTTGCCTCTGCACAATAGTTTGAGGTCCTGGATTAATTTGGGTATCACCGCTTAAGAGCGCTACAATAAGAGCTGTGTGCCACTGTTTTTGTTTGGGTATGCAGTGTTGCCATACCTTGCAGCGATAGTGACATTTATTTTTCTGGTAGGATGGCAACTGTTGGGCTTTTACTGTCCAGGGCGCTGTTACTCCATTCACCTTTTCCAGCCCCCATGACTGATTTCTTTCTTCATGGAAATGAAGAAGAAATATAAATATAGATTGAGACACTTATGCAGCATATGGGAATCTTTATTCAGGAAACGTTTCGCCACACAGTGGCTTCATCAGTCCAATACAAAGAGGAAGGCGTAAGGAGAGGAGGAGAATGAGGTAATCAGTCCCTCAACCTGGAGTCGATGTGTTCAGTCCAATCTTGTAGAATGTACAGCATAGGGCCGTAGACGTGGCTTATATACTGTAGTGAGGTGACGTGAAGCAGGTGGAGGCGGGGTCATAGTGGTACCATCCACTAGTCGAAGTAGGTCTTCGTCCAAAGGTTGAACAAGTGTTGAAGAATTCTTTGTAACAAGATCCCATGATGCTGCAGTGTCTGACAGTTGTGATGAATGGTTTGAAAAACCGACAAGTTGAAGATTGAGACACTTATGCAGCATATGGGAATCTTTATTCAGGAAACGTTTCACCACACAGTGGCTTCATCAGTCCAATACAAAGAGGAAGGCGTAAGGAGAGGAGGAGAATGAGGTAATCAGTCCCTCAACCTGGAGTCGATGTGTTCAGTCCATCAATCTTGTAGAATGTACAGCATAGGGC
Source organism: Cherax quadricarinatus (assembly GCF_026875155.1). Lineage (NCBI taxonomy): Eukaryota > Metazoa > Arthropoda > Malacostraca > Decapoda > Parastacidae > Cherax > Cherax quadricarinatus. The sequence goes on from NW_026476564.1 coordinate 1,089, forward strand.
CGTAGACGTGGCTTATATACTGTAGTGAGGTGACGTGAAGCAGGTGGAGGCGGGGTCATAGTGGTACCATCCACTAGTCGAAGTAGGTCTTCGTCCAAAGGTTGAACAAGTGTTGAAGAATTCTTTGTAACACTTTGGACGAAGACCTACTTCGACTAGTGGATGGTACCACTATGACCCCGCCTCCACCTGCTTCACGTCACCTCACTACAGTATATAAGCCACGTCTACGGCCCTATGCTGTACATTCTACAAGATTGATGGACTGAACACATCGACTCCAGGTTGAGGGACTGATTACCTCATTCTCCTCCTCTCCTTACGCCTTCCTCTTTGTATTGGACTGATGAAGCCACTGTGTGGCGAAACGTTTCCTGAATAAAGATTCCCATATGCTGCATAAGTGGTCTGGTGGCTAAAGCTCCCGCTTCACACACGGAGGGCCCGGGTTCGATTCCCGGCGGGTGGAAACATTTGACACGTTTCCTTACACCTGTTGTCCTGTTCACCTAGCAGCAAATAGGTACCTGGGTGTTAGTCGACTGGTGTGGGTCGCATCCTGGGGGACAAGATTAAGGACCCCAATGGAAATAAGTTAGACAGTCCTCAATGACGCACTGACTTTCTTGGGTTATCCTGGGTGGCTAACCCTCCGGGGTTAAAAATCCGAACGAAATCTTATCTTAACTTGTCGGTTTTTCAAACCATTCATCACAAAATATAAATATAATTATGGCAGCCTGTACCCCCCTAATGCCTGCCATTTTCACTCTTCGCTCTTTTACTCATATACAATAATATTTATTTCTCTTTTCCAGTCCCTAGTACACTTAGTATCTGCATTAGCAATCACCACTGAATTACTAGTAAAATTTCCTCTTCAAAACCCTCTTCACTGCTCACTTTTCCCTTAACTTCACAAAACCCTTACAGTTAACCCCTTATTACACACTCCCCTTCCCATCTCACTTCACAGTCTGGCTTCCCCAATTAACTTCTAACTCCTTTCCATTCTGGTAGATCAGAAAGATTTAATCAATGGTTTTATCCTTCCAAATCCCCCTCAGTTCCATTTATCGGGGGTTGTGTGGTGTTGTTGTCTTCTGACCTGTTTTGCTGACTCAGCCATTTTTAAAACACTGAGGGGAGTAACGCCACCTACAACCTGACTTTCCTTGAGTTTATAGATATATTTGGCGTTTTTCTGCTATGATTCTCTCACTGTACACTGGTCAGCTGAATATAGGTCAGCTACTAAAACATTAACCTTGACTGTTTAACTATTCACTTCTTTCTCACGACTGGCACTGAGGGATAACCGACCTATAACCTTGGAGTTTTGTACTGTTGATTTGACGATGTCTCCTGTGTTTCCCTCTCGTTAGCAGTGGTACAGGTGATATGATGGTGGTACAGATATGATGCTACTGTCAACAGATGAACGTCAGTAAAGATGAGAATTTCACTTCGCTAGTTGTACGTCTGGCAGTAGCGGCTGTTTGGATGCGGGTCAGCCATGTTTAAATGCTCAATTCTTTCCCTCGTTTGGCACTGAAGAAAAAAGTCCTACAGACCTGTCATTTCCTTGGAGATTTAGTTGATCAGGTTTTCTGCCATGTTGTCTTCCCGTTAAACACTGGTGCAGCTGATATGGAGGTCAGTTATTTCATTGTAGTGGAAAACGTCTCGTGTCTGGTTCACGTCTGGCAGCAGGTCTGGTACTTGAATGCCGGTCCCTCTTTTGTCATATTTAGTCCATTTCGTTGTCGTCTCCGTCAGTTTTTGTCACAATAGGTTCCTTGCATGTTGTTGCAGCAGTACTTGCAAATTTGGCCATCACTGGAGTTCGGATAGGCCCAGGGGACGGCAAGATATAGCAGCAGCCTTGTTGCTGCTTGCTGCGGCTGCATCAACCAGAGGTTATAAGTTGTAAAAGGATATAAAAGCTATTGCTTGGGTAACATAAAAATAGGTTGAACAAATATTTCTATTTGAGGCTGGATAGAGAAGGCCTGTTTCCGTGTTTATTCTCTGTAATATGCTTGTGTAGTATTAACCGGAGAGACTATGTGATGGCAGGGTTCACTGTTATCAGGAGGACTGTTGCTAAGACTTCAGAGATGGTGAAGCTGCCTTTGTTTTGTTTAATTGTATTAGAAACAGCGATTAGTGATGATTCAAGGCACTTGCGTCTGCGGAAATCAGTGCTTTGAATCATCACTAATCGCTGTTTCTAATACAATTAAACAAAACAAAGGCATGTGTGCTTCACCATCTCTGAAGTCTTAGCAAGAACCCTCCTGACAACAGTAAACCCTGCCAATACCCTGTTAATACTACACAAGCACATTACAGAGAATGAACACTGAAACAGGCCTTCTCTATCCAGCCTCAAATAGAAATATTTGTCTAACCTATTTTTATGTTACCCAAGTAATAGCTTTCATATCCTTTTACTCATGTGCGAGTTAACTGTTCTAACATATTGTATCACTACTACTACCACCACTAGTATTGCACCTCACTCTGAGCCTATATATACCCTCTGTGTCCGTATACTGTTTGTAATGGCTTGACAAAGCTCCTGGAGAGCGAAACGTTGCCAATAAAAATGTCACATTACTTGCACTTGTGTGCTTTTACTTTACAAACAATACATATACTTGAAAAACTTTGGCACGCACGCGCGCACGCACACACGCGCGCACGCACACACACACACACACACACACACACACACACACACACACACACACACACGCACGCTTATCAAATGTAAAAGACGTTAATATCGTATTTCGTTGACAAACATTCAATATGAGACAAACTGACTAACATAAAACATTGAAACTATGAGCAAAAATAACGTTCATGCCATTATTTATTGTGTTTTGTACTGGCAGATATACGACCCTCCCACCTCCCTCCCTCCCTCTACCTCCCTCTCCTCTCCTCTCCTCTCTCTCTCTCTCTCTCTCTCTCTCTAAGACAGTACTTGTAAAGTAAAAGGACACAAGTGCAACTAATGTGACATTTATTGTGGCAACGTTTCGCTCTCCTGGAGAGCGAAACGTTGCCACAATAAATGTCACATTAGTTGCACTTGTGTCCTTTTACTTTACATATTGTCGGTAATTCTACCAACTTTATTACAAGACAGTACTTCATAACAGGTTTGAGAAAAGAAATCTCTCCTAGTAAGCCTAGTAACAGATGCCACTTCAATATAGTTTGCCTTCTAACCAGGTGGTAAGCTACAAGAAACAGCCAACCATGAAGGTCTTACCCTCCTGTCATGCGAGTGTGAAAAGGAAACCTGTTAAAGGTTTTGCACTTTGGCAGGACTGCTGTTTTTTAGGTATCTTAAGAGAACAGGTTATAGCTCACGAATTTCAGCTTAATACATTAGGTAAACGGACCAATTACAACGAACGTAACATTAGTTGCACTTGTGTTCCTTTTTAACTAACATATTGTCGGTAATTCTACCAATTTTAATACAGCTTAAATATAATTGCCCTGTTACGTACATCACTACAATATATTTTGTCGAGTGATGAAAATAAATGGTATAAAATACCGACACAATGGAAACATAAACACATATGCAGTTTGTGCAAGACAGGTATACAATACCGACAGATGAAAGTTAAGACATTTGGGGCAACATCTGGTTATCTTTATTGTAAACGTTCGCCATCCAGTGGCTTTATCATACAAATTCTTGGGGACATAATTGGGAAAACAGAAGAACTATATACAAAAGATGAGGTAATCAGTCCCTCAGCCTTGGAGGTGGTGTTTACAACACCACGGTATTGTAAACACCACCTGATCTGTGTGTGTGTTAGGTGGTCATAGAGATTTGTGAATATCTTGGTTACAGTGATTTTAGTGGATATTGAGATGGGTGGTGTAGATGCATTTGTGGATGTGAAAAGGGTGATTTTTGTGTGTTTAAAGAAGAGGTGTGTTTGGGAGATGGTGTGAGAGGATGTGAAGAAATGCGGGTGAGATTGGAGAGGGGGTATGGGAGGGTTGTATTAGAAAATATTAATGAAATATGGGGAGATTTACTGAAAATAAAGGTAATTTGTGTGAATATTTAAAAATAAATAAGAATTGAAAAGTTATGATATATTGGAAAAGAATGGAAGGGTTGTTGAAACATGTGCATTTAGTTGGGTAGTGATGATTATTTGTTGTGAGTAGTAATATCAATTTATGTGGATACAAGGAGGATGGGTATGGAGAGGATTTTATTTAGAATTTTAGTAATGTAAAGAGGGAATGTGTTTACATTTAAGTTTCCCAGTAAAAAGAAGGGGGGAAAAATCTGTATGGGAATAAATATTGTGAATAAATTGGTAAGTGATGAGGGTTGTGGGGTATGTAGTCGATCTAGAGATACCAAAAAAGATGATATAAGTGGGTTGTTTATGTGACTTTTTCTGATGAAATTAGTTAAAACGAAAAAAAAATTGTGATTGTGGGGTGTTGGGGGGTTGTGGGTGTTGTTGTCGAACTAGAGATACCAAAAAAAGATGGTAAAAGGGTGGGTCGTTGTTGTGGGTGTTTTGGGAATATGAGTGTTGGGGGTTGTGGGGGGGGTCGTGGGGATGTGGGTGTTGTGGATTGGTGGGCGTTGTTGTCGAACTAGAGATAACCGAAAAAGTGGTTATAAGTTGTGGGTTGTTGTGGGTGTTGTGGGTGTTGTGGGATGTGGGTGTTGTGGGATGTGGGTGTTGTGGGTTTTGGCGTTGTTGTCGAACTAGAGATACCGAAAAAGTGGTTATAAGTTGTGGGTTGTTGATGTGACTTTTTCTGATGAAATTAGTTAAAACGAGAAAAAAAAACTGTGGGTTGGGGGTGTTGTGGGATGTGGTGTGTGGGATGTGGGCGTTGTTGTCGAACTAGAGATACCGAAAAAGTGGTTATAAGTTGTGGGTTGTTGTTGTGACTTTTTCTGATGAAATTAGTTAAAACGAGAAAAAAAATGTGGGTTGTGGGTGTTGTGGGATGTGGTGTTGTGGTTGTGGGGTTGTGGGTTGTGGGTGTTGTGGGTTGTGGGTGTTGTTGTCGAACTAGAGATGCTGAAAAGTGATTATAAGTTGTGGGTTGATGTTGATGGTGTTGTGGGGTGTGGGTGATGTGGGTTGTGGGGTGTTGTGGGATGTGGGTGTTGTGGGTTGTGGGTGTTGTTGTCGAACTAGAGATACCGAAAAGATGTTGTAAGTGGGTTGTTGTTGTGACTTTTTCTGGTGAAATTAGTTAAAACGAAAAAAAATTGTGGGTTGTGGGTGTTGTGGGTTGTGGATGTTGGGGGTGTTGTGGGATGTGGTGTTGTGGGTTGTGGGCGTTGTTGTCGAACTAGAGATACCGAAAAAGAAGTGATTCTGTTATAAGTGTTCGTGTGTGTTTGGATTGTGTTCATGTTTTTTTTTTGCATTCATGTTATATTATAGTCAGAGGTGAGTGGGATCGTCTTGGTTATAGTGATTTTGAGGGATTTGTGTGAAAATGGGTGTTAGTCTGTTATGTTGATCTTAGTTTATGGTGATTTTGGTGGTGTTTTGACTGAATTCAGTGGTGTTTTAGTAGTATTCAGTGGTGTATTTGGGAGCACTCAAATGGTGTTTGAGACTATTCAAAGGTGTTTTTTAAGGTGTTCAAATGATGTGTAAGAGTATGAAGGAGTTCTGGTAGTATTCAGTGGTGTTTTGGGAGTATTCAAAGGAGTTTGATGATGTTTCTTGAATGTGTTCAAATGATGTTTTTGGAGTAATCAGAGGTAATTGTCGATGTTTTTGGTGTTGTACAAAGTAAAGTGTGGTGTGTGTGTGTGTGTGTGTGTGTGTGTGTGTGTGTGTGTGTGTGTGTGGTGTGTGTGTGTGTGATTAACTTCGTAATATGTAAAATTGTGACTAGTGAATTTATCGAAAAAGTGGTTGTAAGTGTTGTGTTGACTTTTTTCTGATCAAATAGTTAAAACGAGAAAAATTGTGGGTTATGAGTGAAAATTGTGAGATGGGGAGTGTGAGGGTTTGGGAGGGTGGGAGAAAGGGGTAAGGAGAGAAGGTTACTTCGTGGGGGAGTGACCTGAGATGTTATCTGAGATCGGACAGTTAAGATTCGCTGGACTTTTTCTGATGAAATAGTTAAAACGAGAAAATTATCTAGACTTGAGGAGAGTGAATCTTTTGTAAAGAAATTGTGAATTGTTGTGGGTATTAACGAAAAAATGTGGAATTATTTGGGTTATCCTGGGTTAAGAGTGAAAATGTTTTCCCTATGTTGTATATGAAATGTGTAGGGGGAAGTCGACAAGATTCAGCCTGTGTGCGGGGTCATCACGTGACGTCACTGACATAGGGGGAAGTCGACAAGATTCAGTTTGTATGTGTGAGGTCATCACGTGACGTCACTGTCCGCCGAGTAAACACAGGTGGGGTGACGTCACACATGTTTAGACCTGTAGTAAGAGAAAGTACCATGCCCCATAGGAGGAGTTCATTTGAAATGCTTACCCCCAGAGGGGAATCCAAAAACTCGATTCGAGGAGATGGAGACTTTGATTTCGAGAAAAACTTGATCCGAGGAATTGGAGTCTTTGTATTATCGAGAAAACCTTGATCCAAGGAGATGGAGCCTTTGATTTCGAGAAAAACTTGATTCGAGGAATTGGAGTCTTTGTATTATCGAGAAAAACTTGATCCAAGGAGATGGAGACTTGGTATTATCGAGAAAACCTTGATCCAAGGAATTGGAGCAGGGAATTTGGGATGCAAGTGGGAGTCCATTTTGAATGCTTACCCCCAGAGGGGGGAATCCAAAAACACTTGATTCGAGGAAGTGGAGTCTTTGCATTATCGAGAAAACCATGATCCAAGGAAGTAGAGCAGGAATATTTGGGGTGAAAGTGGGAGCCTATTTTGAATGCTTACCCCCAGAGGGGTGAACCAAAAAAACCTTGATCCAAGGAGATGGAGTCTTTGTATTATCGAGAAAAAAAAATTTGGGGTGAAAGTGGGAGTCCATTTTGAATGCTTACCCCCAGAGGGGGGAATCCAAAAAACTTGATCCGAGATCATAAGAAAATGAAATTCAAAAAAAAAAATTGGGATGGGGGTGAAAGTGGGAGGGGGAACCTCAAAAAACTTGATCCGAGGAGATGGAGACCACAAGAAAATGAAATTAAAAAAAATTTCGAAAAAAATCCGAAAAAAATTCGGGGCGCAGGGGCGATCCGGACGACGCTGCAGAAGGCGCAGCAGAAGGCGCAGGCGGGCGCGAGGGTGTGGGCGTGAGGGGGCGGGCAGGCACGAGGGAGCAGCAGGCGCGGGGTCGGCGCGGGGGGGACGGGGGTCGGGGTGGGGGCGGGTGGGGGGCGCGGGCGGGCGCGAGGGTGGGGGGCGTGGGGTGGGGGGTCGTGGGTGGGGGGTTGAGGGTGGGGTCATGGATGGGGGGCGAGGGTGGGGTCATAGTGGGGTCGTGGGTGGGGTCAAGGCCATTAGCATATAGGTGTGAAAGGGAGCCACTCAGCCGCAGCCCTTTTCAGGAGGAGCCACTCAGGAATGGACCGCTCTGTAGAAGCCACTCAGGAAATGGACCGCTCTGTAGAATGAGCCACTGAGCCGCCTTCAGTACTACTAATGTGATCCTTTATTGACAACGTTTCACCCACACAATGGGCTTTTTCAAGTCACACACAGATCTACCTGGGGTGGAAGGTACGGGAGTATTTATAGTCATGTTCAGAATGTTGAGGTCAGGTGGAGAATGCTGCATCTGATGATCTACCAGGTGGGGTTATAGAGTCTTGGGTAGCCTGGCAGGGGTATTGGACAAGTTGTGAGTAGACCTTCTGCAGTGTTCTATGTTCTTATGTGGGATAGCGATGAAGAAGTTTCTTGGCGAGTGGTTCAGCTATGTTATAGAAGCCGTTCTGGTTGAAATTATTGGTTATCGAGATAAGCGATGATTCCAGGATTCTTCGGTATTAAGTGTTGTCTTCTGTCAAAGCGATAGAGTCATGATTTCTGTAGTTAATTAAATGGTTGTGTGAATTGCGATGTTGTACACAGGCATTCCTTGTATCGTCAGTCCTGCTTGCATATTCCTCCAAACACGTATTTCAGAACACCAATATGCAAGCCTAGAAGCCTCACTAATCGCCGTCACCGACACTATAGAACGCAACACTGGAAACATACAAATTTCAAAAACATGGTATATCATGATGCTTAAGCAGCACCAAACCCAACAACACAGGAGTCACATGATTTCATCGTCTACCCGTCCTCATCATAGGTAGAGGTTGTTTTGATAAGGACTTGCCTCGCATGGGCCAGTAGGCCTTCTACAGTGTTCCTCCATTCTTATGTTCTTATGACATTCCTCAGGTCACGTTCGTCACACCTAACTCTCCGCCTATATATAATGTCTTTCTACCTCTGTATTTAGAAAGTGATCAAGGTCCCCAGGACCGAAACGTTTTCTTTCTAATAAATATGTCATAGTGTTTGCTTACGTGTCCTTTCTAAACCATATATAATAAATATATATATATATATATATATATATATATATATATATTATATATATATATATAATATATTTGAATATAGAAATTTCCAAGCGGCTTTCGTGACTACACACATATCAATGGAAACTATGAAAAGTAGAAAGCATCCAGGAAGCTATATAAGGGGTCTGCCGGCACCTACTATCAATCCACAACGGTTTAATACACCTGACGCGCGCCCGACCCAACTTGGATAAGGCCTTGGCACAGCTCACCCACACAAACTATTCTCTACCCAAAAATAAGAAATTTTAACGATTAATTTGGTCCGTGTATTATTAAATTCTCCCAAAATCTATTAAATATAAATGATCTAATTTATATAAACCAAAGGAAATATTCAAATAATTGTCAAAACTGCTTTTATGAAAACAAGATTCAATTAATATTCCTGTCGACCATGGACTTGCTTGATACTACTTTCTCAACTTTTTTGAAAATCAATGGATGGTTAAAATCTCTTACTGAATAAATAGAGCATTGGAATCTTGTCCAGTTCTAATGCTATATTTATAAGTTGTTTTTAATAATCTTAGTTCGAGATTTTTACCAGTTGACCGTAATAAACTTTATCGCAAATTTGACAAGGAATCATAATAGACACATCCATCAGCATTTTTGGGGGGAATTCTTTATCAATTTTTTTTACTGTATCAAGATTTTTTTGAATACCCAAACTTTTAATATCAAAGTCATAAGAAGAGAAGGCATATCAACCAAGTTTTCATGGTAAGGATAACCAACATATTTTTATTTGAATAAGGCTGGTTGTCCCTTTTGGATTGTAAAAAGTATTTCTAGCAACTTTAAAAGATTTATCAATTACATTTCTTGGGTATTTTAATCATTACCTATTTCATAAATTTTGGATATTTCCTCATCTATGAACTCAGGACTACAAATTCGAAAAGCTCTCAAAAAACATTGATAGAAAACAGACAGTTTGACTCTATCTTGATGCGAGGAATAATAGTGACATAGAAACAGTTATTGTAGGTTTTCTGTAAATTTTAAATTTGAATTCTTTATTACCCTTAATAATTAAAACATCTAAAAAAGGCAATGAGTTATTTTCTTCAAACTCAACAGTAAAGTTTATAGAATGGGTTTAAGCTATTTAATTTTCCTAGGAAATGGTGTATATCTACATTTTTGGGCATAAGACACAAAATATCATCAAAAATATCTGAACCATTTAGCTCTATTAGGGAGGATTGTGTTAAGTAACCTTGTTTCAAAAAATTCCATGTATAGGTTACTAAGAACAGGTAAAGAGGATTTCCCATTGCCATAACCAAACTTCTGAGTGTAAAACTTATCATTAAATCCCAAATTTTGCATCAACAATGCAAAATTTAATAAGTTTAATGATAGTAAAAAACTGGCAATGGTAAATCATAGTTAACGAGTTTTCAGATAAAAAACTTAATAAATCATCAACAGGAACTTTCGTAAACAAGGAAGTAACATAAAAAACTAACCATGTTAAAATCATTTAAGTCAGTCAAGGAGCTTAATTTATAAAACCAAGTCTATGTTGTTTTTAACATTAAAGTTAGAAATTTTGCCAACAATAGGGCTCAAAATATCACAAGCCATTTGGATAATTTATATGAAACGCCCCGTATGGAGCTAAAAATTTGGTCTGACTGGATTCCCTGGTTGTGTGTTTTTATTAGTCCATACATGTAAGGCAAAGATGGATTAGTGGAAGTAAATTGTTTGACTAATTCATCTTTGCCTTTCAGTAGAAGTTTTATTGTTTTATTGAAATGCTGTTAACGGTTTCTAGGGGATTTTTCCTAAGTTAGAATAGGTTTCAGTATCATCTAAGAGATTATTCATTTTTTCTTGGTAATCATTTTCTTTCATAATTACTATTGCATTTATTTTGTCTGCTTTAGAATCTCAGAAGAATTTGTAATGAACTCAAGAGCAAACTACAAAGAAAATTAGACATTTTAATTGAAAATAGTGATTGGACAAAGCATGCTAATAACAATTTTGTAATTAACTTATCAGATGAAATTTTAGACAAACATACAACTGCTGCTCTAGGTTTTGGCTTAAGTTTTGCAACTTCAAAAAAACTTAATAATGTTGAAATTGCAAAAGCCTTTTGTAACTTTGAAAAATTTTCTGATTTATCCTCTGATGAAATTTAATATTATAAAGGAATGGTATATAGCTCTATGTTAAAACCAAACATTCCCAATTGCCCTCAAAGATTCTTTAAGTCTTATGATACACTAATAACAATAAAAATTTGCGCCTTACTAAAGCAGACAAAATAAATGCAATAGTAATTATGAAAGAAAATGATTACCAAGAAAAATAATAATCTCTTAGATGATACTGAAACCTATTCTAAACTTAGGAAAAATCCCCTAGAAACCGTTAAACAGAAATTTTCAATAAAACAATAAAACTTCTACTGAAAGGCAAAGATAAATTTTAGTCAAAAAATTTTTACTTCCACTAATCCATCTTTTGCCTTACATGTATGGACTAATAAAACACACACAAAACCCGGGAATCCAGTCAGACCAATTATTAGCTCCATAGGGTCAGTTTCATATAAATTATCCAAATGGCTTGTTGATATTTTGAGCCCATTGTTGGCAAAATTTCTAACTTTAATGTTAAAAACAACATAGACTTGGGTTTATAAATTAAGCTCCTTGACTGACTTAAATATTTTAACATGGTTAGTTTTTGATGTTACTTCCTTGTTTACGAAAGTTCCTGTTGATGATTTATTAGTTTCTTTTCTGAAGAACTCGTTAACTATGATTTAAACCATTGCCAGTTTCTACTATCATTAAACTTATTAAACTTTGCATTGTTGATGCAAAATTTGTATTTTAAAGATAAGTTTTACACTCAGAAGTTTGGTATGGCAATGGGAAATCCTCTTTCACCTGTTCTTAGTAACCTATACATGGAATTTTTTGAAACAAGGTTACTTAACACAATCCTCCCTAATAGAGCTAAATGGTTCAGATATGTTGATGATATTTTGTGTCTTATGCCCAAAAAAGTAGATATACACCATTTTCCTAGGAAAATTAAATAGCTTAGCCCATTCTATAAACTTTACTGGTTGAGTTTGAAGAAAATAACTCATTGCCTTTCTAGATGTTTTAATTATTAAGGGTAATAATGAATTCAAAATTTAAAATTTACAGAAAACCTACAAATAACTGTTCCTATGTCCACTATTATTCCTCGCATCAAGATAGAGTCAAACTGTCTGTTTTTCTCATCAATGTTTTTGAGAGCTTTACGAATTTGTAGTCCTGAGTTCATAGATGAGGAAATATCCAAAATTTATGAAATAGGTAATGATTTAAAATACCCAAGAAATGTAATTGATAAATCTTTTAAAGTTGCTAGAAATACTTTTACAATCCAAAAGGGACAACCAGCCTTATTCAAATAAAATATGTTGGTTCTCCCTTACCATGAAAACTTGGTTGATATGCCTTCTCTCTTAAGACTTTTAATATTAAAGTTGTATTCAAAAATCTTGATACAGTAAAAAAACTTTTGATAAAGAATTCCCCCCAAAATGCTGATGGATGTGTCTATAAGATTCCTTGTAAAATTTGCGATAAAGTTTTTACGGTCAAACTGGTTAAAATCTCGAACTAAGATTAAAACAACATAAATATAGCATTAGAACTGGACAAGATTTCCCAAAGCTCTATTTATTCATGTAAAGATTTTAACCATCCAATTGATTTTCAAAAAGTTTAGAAAGTAGTATCAAGCAAGTCCATGGTCGAAAAGGAATATAATTGAATCTTGTTTCATAAAAGCAGTTTTGACAAAAATATGAATATTTCCTTTTGGTTTATATAAATTAGATCCATTTATAATTTAATAAATTTGGGAAAAATTTTAAAAATACACTGGGCAAATAATCGTTAAAATTTCTTATTTCTTGGGTAGAATAGTTTTGTGGGGTGAGTTGTGCCAAGGACCTATCCAAGTTGGGTCGGCGCCGTCAGGTGTTTAAACCGTTGTGGGATCTGATAGTGAGGTGCCGGCCAGACCCCTTATATAGCTTCCTTGGGTCTTTACTTTCATAGTTCCCCTTTATAATGTGAGTAGTCACGAAAGCGCTTGGAATTTCTCTATTCTTTCAGAGTGGTTGTTTTTTCATATTCTGAAATCACCTGTTTACTGTGATCTTATGCATATATATATATATATATATTATATATTTTATATATATATATAATATATATATATAATATATTTTATGTCGTGCCGAATAGGGAGAACTTGCGATCTTGGCTTAAATAGCAACGCTCATCTTGCCATATAGGACAAGTGAAAATTTATGTATGCAATAATTCGCCAAAATATTCTGAACCTAACGAAAAAAATATATTTCACTGTGTTTGTTTAGTATTAAATTACTGTAAACTAATCTAAAATATATTTAGTTGGATTAGGCTAAAATAAGCTGTTCTTGTTATAATAAGGTTAGGTAAGTTTTCTAAGTTCCTTTTGGTGCAAAATTTTTATTTTTTACATAAAATAATGAAAAAAATATATCTTTAAACGTATAAAAGAAAATTTTAGAAAGGACTTAATTTTAAATGAGTTCTTGCTAATTGATCAGTTTTACATATTCGGCACGACATTATATTATATATATATATATATATATTTTAAAATATATATATAAAATATAATATATATATATAATATATATATGTGTGTGTGTGTTTTGTGTGTGTGTGTGTGTGTGTGTGTGTGTATATCAGTCAAGCTGGGATGGCCTGATCACTGAAAAGGGGTTTGCCAACATGCTGGGGCCCGAAACCCATCAGACGGGAAACTACCAGTCTCCATGCGGGGGAGGGCACCTCCCCTTCGGGGACTTCCAAAAAATTGGTTCCCATAAGGGGCATGGCAATGCGAAACGACCTTAACCTTAAAAACCCTCCAAATGCAGTGGCCCCCGCCCCCCTTCCCTTTCCCCAATTCACACAGAATCGTGTTTTTGCGGCGAAGCGCAAGCCGACCAATTGGTCAAACCTAAGCTCTTGAGATTTAGCGTGGGCTTTTAAACCAAGCACCATGGCTTATTGTAGGTTTTAAAAACCGGGTTTCAAGTGTTGAAGAAAGAAAATTTCCAAATTTTCTTCAGGGGGGAAAATAGGAAGCTGTACTTGGGCATAGATGATTTGGGGGAGGAGTGTGAAAAGGGATTTAGCTGGAAAGGAAAAATGGTTCCCCCGCAGTGATAGGGGGCACCGCTCTAAGGGCAATTGGTTCACAGTTCAAAAAAAGGAAGATGAGGGAGTTAATAGAGAAAAAGTAAAGGGTGGGAAAACGATTTCTGTTCTCCAAGACGATGTACTTCCGGGGTTAGGGGGTTGGGGTACCCCCCCCCTTGATTCCCCTGCTAATCAGGTAAAATTTTTTAATAGTAGGCAAATTCCCTCAGGTAAGAAAGGATTGTGCTTTTTGTAAAAGGGACAGAAAGGCCCAGATAGGGGGTTTTCCGGGAGTTTGGTGTTGGTGACTTAGCCCAGCGGGGTTGAAAAATATTATGGCATTTAAGGGGAACAACCTTTAGCTGCCCTTATTTTTGGGGGGTAATAAACATTGGAAGGGCAGGAAGGGGCCCTGCGGATAATTTACAGGTCAGCCATAAAAGTATTTTTGGGGCTAAAAAAGGGATCCCAGTCATATGTACATTTTGCCAAGAAAGGGAGTGGGCAATGAATGGAGTCTGGGGAAAGGGGTAAAAATTTTGCTGGCTAGACAGGTACTTCAAGGAACTTGCAATCTCTTTCTTTATAACTGGGACCTATTTTTTGGGCAAACGTGAAAATGAAATGCAAGGGAGGGGGAAATCATCTCTCGGGGAGGGAGGGGTTTTCATTAGCCAATTAAATTGAGAGGGTAATTGATGACTTGTCTGGGAAAAAAAAACTGATAGTTTAAATAGGGGTTTTGGGGAAAACAATCAGGCTGCAGCTTTGGGGTTTAAAAACAGCAGTTATTACTAGGATACCTCAGGGATTTTTTTAAAAGAAAAATATTCAAAATAAATTTGCTAGTAATGGCAAATCAATTAAATCAACAAACAAAGGGGGATATAGGGGGAAACGGGGTTACTAGCCCCCTTAAGGGTTACTATACAAATATTGGGACCCTAAAAATAAGAAATGAGCTAAGATTCCCTTGCAAAGCTGGGTAATAAAGTTTTTAATTGGTATAACAAACCGGGTTAACCCCTGAAAGATAGAGAAATGCCTTCTGAATGCAATATACAGGGTTAAAACTATTCCACACGGGATAGGATCAGCGGGAAAAGGGGGGTGGTTTTTGTGATGTATGCCCAAAAAAATTTTTAAAATTGTTGTCTTAAAACATGAAAAAAAGATTAGAAAATCAAACACAAATCTTTTTGGGCATTTTTTTTCTCAAGGGCCCTGAAAAATTAATTTTGGTGTGTTTTATGGGGCCCCCCAAACCTTGATAGGGGGGGGCAAAAAGCTGTTTGGAACGAAATTCATAAGGATCTAGATATGAAAATTTGTGATAAGGGGAGATTTTAATTTTAAACCCAAATTCTTTGGGAACGATAGGAAGGAAATCTTGACCCTAGGGGTTTTTTTTGGATACGGTTCAGGATTGCTTTTTAAACGGGTTTTGTGACAGAACCAGCTAAGAAAAATCTGCTTGATTTGGGTTCTTCCCAACAAAGATTCACTAATTAAAAAATCTTGAGTTAAGGGATGACGGGGGGAAAATGATCACAAATCACTTATTTTAATATACCCGGGAAATTTAAACCCAGAAAACGAAATTTCAAATCTCTGTCCCAGATTTTCATTTGGCCGACTTCATGGGATTTGAAAAATTACCTGGGGGGGGGCTAAATTGGGATGGGATGAAGGGTTCAGCAAACCACGTTGAGGGAAAAAGATTGATGGACTGAACCCATCGGCCCAAAAGGGTTGGGGGAAACGTTTACCTCATTCCCCTCCTTTTCCCTTCAAGTTTCTCCAACGTAATGGATTGATGAAGCCATGTTTTGGCGAAACGCCCCCCTCAATCAAGATACCCACATTGAAACATGTGTTTTTTTTAAATAAAATTTGGGATGTCCTGACTATGGCGGGTAGGTGATCTTGGTTCCCCAATAAGGGTTTTTAAAGAGCATATTTCTACTCCCCCAAAACAATTTTTTGGTTCCGAAAAGGGGAAAAATTAATCTAACAAAAATGATCCCAAATGGATAAACAATAGATTAAAACACTCTTTGGGCCCAAAAGAGAGGCATATATGGGATACAAAAAGGATGGGCATTAAGAAATCAAAAATTTTTAATTTAAAAAGAGAGGAAAAGAAGGGAAAAAAAAAGAAAAAAAAGGGGAAATTAAAGAGGCAAAGGTCGAAAAGGGGATTCAAAACAAACCCCAAAAAGGGTTTTTTTCAGGTATACAAAAAGTAAGTTTTGGGGGAAAAGGGGGGCCCCCCAAAAGGAAAACTCTGGCAGATCACTGACGTGAAAAAGGAATCCCGGGAAAATTTCAAAATACCTATTTTCCTCTCATTTTTCCCCCGGGGAAAATACTAGCGATATTCCGAAATAATAGATTATTAGAAAAAAATGAAAACTATGTAAAATTGGGGTAACTAGTGACATGGCCTCAACAAAAGAAACAAAAAACCTAACCTGATAAACTTTTGGGAAAGGGGTGTTAAAGGAATTAAAGGGGAAAACTTAGCATATCTTTGGCTAATTTTTTTAACATATCACCAAAAAAAGGAAAAGTGCCTGATAAGGGAAAAGGGCAAATTAATACCTTTTTTAACAAGGCAGGTGACTGGTCCTTACCCTCGAACTATAAAACCAAAAAACCCTTTACCTCCAAATTTGGGAAAAATTTTTAGGGAATCAAAAATTTTGCCGAGCAATTCGTAGCCATCTTAAAAGGGAAAACCAATTTTTAATGAACCCCTAAATGGGGGAACGTGTACTTAGCCTGTGAAGACCTGTTTGTGTGTTTCTCTGTAATCTAAAACCAGGATCCCTTTTTAAGCAATTTAAAACCAAAGCAGCTGAGAGAGGAGCTCAGAGTTCAAGGGGGGGAGATACGGGGTTTTTAACGGAGGAGAACAAGAGATTCTAAAATTCCTCCTGTTGTAGCCCCCCGGGTTAAGAGGGGGGGCGGTTCAGGGGCCGGGGCAAAAATGGAACCAAATGGGGATCAAGAAAAGGGGTTGGTGGGGCAAAACAATGAGAAACCAAAGACTATCCGTAAAAACTTCCAACCCTTTCCCGTGCTACCGACGAATTTTAGGTTCTACGGGGAATCCCAAAACGAGCCCCCAAGGGAAAGGGAAATTGGCAAACGTAGGAGAAAATCCCTAGAAACCCCAACAAACCATCGAAAACGTTTTTGACAAATTCCACAATTTTAAAAGCTCCCTTTAACAATTTTGGTCGAAAGGGGAGCACCCCCCAAAACAAAAAAACGACGTAAAGGGAAAGGGGTAAAAACATTGTTTTTTTGGGGGATAGCCAATTTAAAGGTACAGGGATAGGGAAATTCTGCTTGGGGATAGGAGAAAGAAGGCAGCGATTTTTTTTTTTCCGGGCGGGAAATGAAGGAAATTGTTACCCCGTCTGGATGACATAAATAAAAGGGTAAGGGGAGCAATCCTATTATCTGTCTCAATGCGGGGGCAACGATTTGGCAAAACGAAGGAGGGGGACCTGTTTAGCGGGTATGGGGTCAGAATTTGGGAGAAAAATTTAGGGGGAAGGGGGGGGGGGGAAACCTGTCATATTTCCCATTTTGGCCCGGAGAGGATTTGGGAAAATAAAAGGGTTGCCCCAGAGCAATTGGTGAAATTTGCTGGCTGGAAAATACTGTAAGGAAAATGGGGTAACTTTCTTTGACAACGGGCCCTTTTCCTATGGCAAAATGAACATTTTGGGCCCAGGAGGGGGTTCACTTATCTAGGTGGGGGGTTGGGAGCACGGCCAACGCAAGGGAGGAGCTGTTAGGTTTTTTAAAAACTAGGAATATTTTAGGTTTTGGGGTTTTGGGCGGGAAAACTGTGAATTCGCAGGGAAGTAATATAGTACTGGGAGAACTATAAAGGCAAAATGAGGTGGATTTTGGGAAAGCCAGTGCCCAACTAATTAAACAAGGCCCGTAATAGGTTTAGGGGAAAAACAAAAGAAGGGGAAGGGAAAAGGAAGGGGAGGGCCCTTTAAAATTTATTACACAAATAGTCCAGTGTTTGGGAATAAAAAGGACAGTTGAGACTAGTTGCTAGTGCAGGTAACATTGATTTTTTTCCCCTTTAAACTGAGAGGGGGTTTTTTAATTTTAAAAAGGGTTTTTTTTTTCCCGGGACAACCCTTTCAAAATGTCAATTCGGGGTTTTTAAATTGCCCCCAAGTAGATAGAAGTGTGGGGGAAGAGGGGTGGGGGGCTTTGGAAAGCCCGAGATGCTTGAACGGGTTCATAAAAAGGGGTATTAAGTCTGAAGTAACACATACAGATCTTTTTGGGGATAGAATTTTAAAGGGGCATAAAAAATTTAATTTTTGGGTGTGTATCCCCGCCCCCCAAAATTTAAAAGGGGACCGGGGGAGACTACTATGGGGGGAAAAATTGTTAGGGCCAAAAGGGCACGATAATGAAAGAATTTTCAAGGAGACTTAAAGTTAACTTTAGTCATATTAAATTGGGAAATTTTCTTGACGGGGAAAATTAAATCAAACACTTTTTTTTAAAGAATTTCAGGATAGTTTTCTGAAGCAGTTTGTGACTAAATTTTACAAGGGGAAATAACCTGCTTGCCCTTATTCTGGCAAACAATGAATCCCTTGTTAAAAATTTTTAGAATTTTCAGAAAAACGGGGTGCTACCCGACCACAAATCAATTAATTTGGGCTTTTGAAGGAAAATTTATAAAAAGTAGGGACAACTGAAAAACACCCCAGATTTTCGCTTAGCAATTACATGGGTTTAAAGGGGAACACTTATCATCTTTTGCCCGGGGGTAACGAAGACAGTATCAAAAATGACATTTTTTCTGAACATTTATAAAAATGCGCTCAAAGAACGTTTACCCTTATAAAGAAATAAAATCAAATAGAAATGACCCAAAATGAATGAAAAAGGGGGGCTGAAATATCCCCTAGGGCATAAGAAAGGAATTTATGGGCCCGTATCAAAAGAGGCGAGGGCATTTTAAAAAGAATCAGAAAATTTTGACATTAAGAGGGCCCTTTAAAAAAGGGGGTTAAAAAAACCCAAAAAGGGGACTATGAAATTAAATTTTGCTAGGGTTTTAAAAAACCAAACCCCAAAAAGTTTTTTCCGGGTATATAGAACAAAAGTCAGAATAAGATAGGCCCCCTTTAAAAAAATAACTAGGGGCATTTTACGACAAAGAAATGAAATGTGCTCGATTTTAAATAATTATTTTCTCCCCCTTTTTTACACGGGAAAAGACACTAATAATTTTCCCCGGAAATTTAAATTTTTTTACAGGGGCCAGAAAAGATAAATTATGTAACATCACAGTCATAGTGAAAGGGGTTGAAGCAGATAACCGACTGAAGCAAAAAAAGTCACCGGGTCCTGAGGGGGGGGTTTTTTTTTTCAAGGGTTTTTTTAAGGAATGCAAAATGGAAGTCTGTAAACCCAAATTAACTAATATTTTTAATTTATCCTTCAAACAGGTGTATTTGTCTGATATGTGGAAAAATGGCAAATTGAAATTTCCCAAATTTTTTAAAACGGGGGACAAAAATTACTGTAAAATTTACCGCCCAATAAGCCAACCTAAATTGGGCAAATTACTAGAGTCAATTAAAAGCGGAGATTATAAAAACCCATCTCGATAAGCTTTAGTTTTGATTAATGATACCCCAGCATGGTTCACAAGGGGCCGATCTTGTCTAACTAATTTATTAATTTTTCAGTAAAGTTTTTGAGGCTTTTTGACCACGAAAAAAGAATTTGATTTTAATTTACCTAAAATTTTAGTAAGGCTTTTGATAGAGTTCCGCACCAAAGACGGTTGAAGAAAGAAAGCATTGGGGGAAGGGGTTTTCGTGGACAAATCATGGCCCCACAGACGGGAATAGTGTTTGGCCCAAATAAATGGGGTTAAACCCGAGTGGGGACAAAAACAAGTGGGCGTTTCCACAGGGATCAGTTTTGGGGCCCTTGTTGTTTATATATATATCAATGATCTTGATGAAGGAATTACTAGTGATATGAGCAAATTCGCCGATGCCCCGAAATGGTAGGATAATTGATTCAAACGTAGTTTTAGGGAATTCAGGGGGATTTAAAAACAAACTCCCCCTTTTGGGTCAGAAAGGGTGGCAGATGCGTTCAATTAGATAAATCCCGGGTTTTCCCTGAACTCGGGAGTGCCCATAACCCTAGCACTTATAAGTTAAATAATGTAGAACTTAGCCATACAGATTCCCGAAAAAGGATTTGGGGGTTTAAATGGTAACAGAAACCCTTTAAAACCCAAGCCCGCAATCCCAAAGGGGGGGGAAAAACGTAATAAGGCAAATAGATTACTGGGTTTGAACATTAAAATGGTATAAAATTCCGAAAAGGTTGTTAGGGACCTAACAGAATTTCTGGGATTTATATCCCAAAAAGGTTTTAAACAACAAAAGTCCAAGTCATACTGCAACTTTATACATCATTATAAAAGGCCCCCACCTAATTAAAGCACTCAAAATTTCCGGTCTCCATATTACAGAATGGACATAAATTTTGTTAGAAAACATTCACCCTAGGGTGACTAAAATAAAAAATAGCATAGAAAAACTTCCCTTTTGAAGAAAGATTGAAGACTCTTTAATTTTTTTCCCTTTTTAGACGAAGAATGAGGGGGGACCTTTTTTTGAAATGTATAAGTTAAGGGGGCCCCTAACCCCCTTTTAGGTTTTTAACAAATTTATATAAAAAAAAAAAAAAAATTTCCTTTTGGGAAGAAAAACTTGAAAACCCTTTTTGAACAACCCAAATTAAATTTTGAAAATTAAACGTTGGAAAAGTAACCCCAAACACAAACCTTGAAAAAAAATATTTTCCTTTGAAAACCCAAAAACAAAAAAAATTTCCACCTTAAGTTTTAAAAATTTGCAGGGGGAAGAAAAGTTTTACCTTTTACCCAAGGGGAAATTTTCAAGGGTGAAAAACGAAAACCCCCCCAAGCCCCAATTTTAACCAATTTACCCCCTGTAAAATAACTTTTAAAACCCTTTTTCCCAAAAAGAAATTCCAAACCCAATTTATTTTTATAAATTCAAACACCCCATAGTGAACCCCGAAATTTTCCTAACCAGGGTTTTAATCACCTGACCTTTATAAAACCCTTTTCCAAGGAGTTTTAATCTTGAAAAATCCTTGGAAGAAACCTTGAAAAAGTAAAATGCCCCATTTGTTTATTTTATTTTCTTTTAAAAGCAAATCAAAGGGTTTTAAATTTTGGGCAAGGTTTTAAAAAACCAAAGCCCAAAAAAAATTTTTTTAAAAACTAAATAATTTTTAATCCCCTTTAAAATAAAAAATGGCCCCGAAAATTGGGGAAAAAAAGGGATTTAAAAGGGAAAAAATTTTTTTTTCCTGGTTAGGCCCGTTTTTTAAACCTTAAAAACCAAAAAAAAAAAACAAAAACCAAAAAATGGGATTAGTGTTTGCAATAAAGCTAACAAATTCTTGGGTTCATTCTAGAAGTACAAATAAAAAGTCCTCGGGTTTTTTCCCTTTAACTCATAATCCTTGGTTAAAGGGCCCCATTTTGACTAGCCCGCTTCCCGTTCTGGGCACCCATTACAGAAAGGATATTAAAAGCCCCTGGAAAAAAGTAGAGAGGAAATACAAAGATGATCCCCGGGAAACAGAAATCTTCCCTATGAGGGTAACTGGAGCCCTGAATCTGCACTCTCTAAAAAGGGGGAAATTTGGGGGGAAAATGAAACAAGGTGTATAAATGGAAAAAAGGGAAAAATTAAAAAGGGGTGTAAAAAAGCGTGCTGAAAAATTTCCCCAAACCCAAAACAGGACTCGCAGCAAAAATTTTTAAGTTGAAAAAAATTTAGATTCAGAAAGGATTAGAAAAGGACTGGGTTTTGGGAATAGAGTTTTGGATGAGTGGAAAAAAACTCCCGAATAAAAGTTATTTCCCGGCTAAAACTTGGTAGTTTTTTAAAAAAAGGTTAGATAAATACGTGAGTGGGGTGTGGGGCTGGTGTGAGTTAGACCTGACTAGCTTGTGGCTGCTGGGGGCGGTGCAGGTTCCATCCCCTTTAGTGGAGATGATCAACTGGGTGGGTCATTGGGGAAAACCGGGGGGGAAAAATTGGTCTAATCCCCCCCCGGGGGGGGGGGACCTGCTTCGCATGGGGCAGGGAGGCATTTGCAGTGTTTCCCTTTTTTAGGGTTTCCAAAACCCCCCCAAAGGGGTGGCACCAAGACAAAAATGAGGTCAACGACAACATAAAGAGAAAACCCCTTTCAAAACTGGATGCCCCCGAGAGGGGTCCCCGGGTCACTAGCAACCAATACCCAAAACGCAGCAAACCGCCCCAAAGGGGTCACTATCCTTGGAAAAAATGGCAAAACTCTTACATGGGGCCAAAAACCGTGTGTTTCCCCACTGGGTGACACCTAATCCATCACAGAATCGGGGGAAAAGGGACCCTAAACCCAAAAGTAAAAATTTGTCCCATGGGATCAAGGAAACCCTTGGGGTCATGGGGGAAAAAATTTCCACACTTTTTCCAAAAGAACCCGGGTTCCAGACCCCATCGAAAACCACCAGGGCCCCAAGGGGGAGCCACTTTTTATGTTGGAAAGGGAAGACAAAATAGGCAACAGTTAGGCAAATTTATTCTGAAACGTTTTTCCCCACACAGTAGGCTTCTTCAGTCGAATACAAAAATAGGCAGAGCATAGAGATGGGAAAATGTAATCATTTCCCTCAAACCCCTGAAGCGTAGATTTAGGTTTTTCAGTCCCTCACCCAAAAATTTGTTCCCCCAAAATCTGGGAAATAACTGAAGATCATGCGACAGTGATAAAATTTGACACAAAGTGCAACTCTTGGGTATCTTTATTGAGGAAAAGTTTCGCCACACAAGGGGGCTTCAACATTTAAAACAAAGGGGAAAACGTGGGAAAAACCGGAGAAAATGAGGGGAATCAGTCCCTCAAAACCCTTTAGTCCCAAATTTTAAACAGTCCCCTCAAACTTGAACAGAATAAAGCAAATGTGCCCAGAAGTAGCTTAAAATACCGTAGGCAGGAAGGTGCAGCAACGTAGGTGTGTCACATTTTTTCAATGTGGAAGTAGGTCGTCCCAAGGGTAGGCAACGAAGAAACCCAAATATTAAAATCCCCAAAAAGTTGCAGGGTCTGACAGGATTGTAGAGAATGGTTTTGGCTCAAGGGGAAAGGGCTGGGGTTTTCCTCATTCTTCTCCTGTTTTTTTCGCGATTTTTCCCCTTTTTATGGAAGATAAGCCACTGTTGGCGAAACCCTTCCCCCCCCAATAAAGATTTCCCAAGATTTTCACATGTGTCGGTTCCGTGAACCATTCATCTACAAAACCTTCCCGAAAACCCCGCAACTTCTTTGGGGCTTAAACTTGGGGAAAACTTCGCTTTCCTAACCCTTGGGCAAAGACCTACTTCCACATTGAACAAATTTTGGGCACCACCTACGTCGCCTTTCCCTCTCCTGCCTACAGTAAAAAGCTACTTCTCCCCCAAAATATGCTGTATTCTATTTAAGATTTATTTGGGCGGGCCAAAGTCCGACTCCCAAGGGTTTAGGGGCTTATTACCCCTTCTTCCCCCTTTCTTCACGATTCCCTTTTATGGGCCCGATGAAGCCACTGTGGGGCAAAACGTTTCCCAAAAAAGATACCCAAGAGTTTTCACATGTGTCTAAATTTTTTTTAAAGGGGGGGCTGTTCTCTAACCTTCATCTAAATCAAACAACAGTGTTGAGACTTAAATACTTTCGGAAGGAGGGGGGTGCAGAAATAGAAATAGGGAGGGAAAGTAGCCCACAGAGAGGTCCACGCCCCTCTATCAAACCAATTTTTCACTTGAAAAAGTTGCAAAAGGGGCCTTCTCTTCCCGTACCAAAGGCCCCGTGGTTGCAGTGTTTTGACAGAGGAAAAATCAAATTGGGATAAAAATACCGACAGGGTTTGGGAGGTAAACACCTAGGGAAATTTTTTGGGGAAATTTATTCCGAAACGGGGTTTCCCCCTACACAGTAGGCTTCTTCTCGAGTACTCGACGGGGGCCCCGCGGGCCCCAGAGGGGGGGAAAAACCCTGCTGCATAAAAGGGGTCGCGCCACTTCGGAGGAGCTGGAGAAGATCATAATCTTTGAATATTGTACCAATGGGATTTCAATTTTTTGTTTTCATCAATGTTTTCTGTCAAGTAAGAAAGTTTCATATATAACCCTATAAATTATAGGGGAAAGGGAGAAAAAAATATTCAAAAAAGCTCGGGGGGAAAAACCCCCAGTTTTCCCGAGGTACGTTTATTTTCTAGAGGGTTCCCAACCCATATTTTTTTTAGGGCCCCCCTCATGGGGAGAGAAAACCACATACACTTTAACCCACAGGGCCACCAAATCCTACAAGAAACAAAGCACCCCCGCAGAACTAGGTGTTTTACCGTGATCCAAGGACATACGGTGGTGTGGGTGCCTCGAGCCAATTTCCCTTCTACTCCCCGTTTTGATGTACTAACTTCAACGAACATATTTTATATATTATTGGTTTTTTATTTTTATTTTGTATCCTCACCCATGGGGCAGGGCCCAAAAAAACATGGGTTTTAAATCCTTGGCTAGTTTTTCAGGTTGTTATTGATCATACCTCTCGTTTTGGGTACAAGTGGGGTTTTGTAAAATAAATATATATATAATTTTATATATATAATTATAAATATATATAATTATATAATATATATAAATAGATTATATTTTATATAAATTTTATTAAATATATAATATAATTAAAATAAAAAATATATATATATAAAAATAAAAATATAAAAATATATATATATATTTATATAATTTTTTTTATTTACGCGCTTTCCCAAACCCACTAGACCAAACAAACCTACAAAACAACATGTCCCAGCAGAAATAGACATGTTTTTTTGATGCCCAGGACATAAAGGGGGGTGGCAACCTCATGAGCTAATTTTATTCTAAACCCCCCTTTGATATACAATTTCCCCTTTACAAGCATAAAACATATTAATGCAACCACGAACAAATGGTATTTACATTTGAGGCAGTTGGCAGTGATTTAAAGGGAAAATGATATTGTTTTTTTGGATTTTATAAAGCCTTCGAAAGAGTACCTCACAAAGAAATTGGGGAGCCATGGTATAGGGGGAAAAAATTTTTAAACATGGGTTGAGGGAAAGGCTTAACCCAAAAAAAGCAGAGAGTTACCATTAATGGAGTGAAATTTTGAAAAGGGGATTTTGTCACTATTTGGCGTTCCACCCAAAGGGTAAATTTTTTAAACCCTCTCTTGTTCAAAATTTTTTCATTTTGACCCCCTTTATAAGGGATTTCGAGTGACAGAGGGAAATTTGCTGATGATACAAAAAGGCTAAATTCACTCTGAGGGGGATATCAATGAACCCAGGACGATTTGGACAAAATTTAAAATCTTGGGCCCGAAAAATGGCAGAAAGTTTTAAAGGGGGATACGGTAAGGTTTCTTGCCCTTGGGGAATGAAATAACCCTCGAAAACTATAATCTAGGTGAAGTAGGCCCCCACATAAAAGTGAAAAAAACTTGGGGTTCCCTGGTAAGCAGAAATCTAAAGCCAAACAGCAGTGCCTTTGTGTGCGCAAAAAAGGGCCCAAAAGATTTTCTTGGGTTTTTTCTCAAGAAGTATAATAAAAAGAATCCAAAAGTTATTTTTTCAGCTCATAAAAATGTTAAAAATTTGACACATGTGCAACTCAAAAAGGGAACTTTATTGAGGAAAAAAGTTTCGCCCCACACAGTGGCTTTATCGTCCATACTAAAGGGGAAACTTTTAAGAACAGGGGGGAATGAGGTAATTTATCCCCCAACCTTTAGTCCCCATGTGTTTAGTCCATCAATTTTTAATAGAAAACGGCATATGAACGGAGAAGCAGCTTATAAACCCTATGAGGGGAGGTGGCGCAGCCGGGGGGGTGGTGTCCCCATTGTCCAAAGTGGAAGTAGGTCCCTGCCCAAGGGGTTTGGCAAAACGAAGGATTCCCCCGGATTTTGGGGGGACCCCGACCTCCCCAACATCTGCGTTCTACTTGACCTACGTCTCCCCCTTGGGGCCCAAAATAAGGGTTCCCCTCCTTCACTTCAACTTCCCCTTTGTTTTCAGACATGGGAAAAATGCTCTTCTCCAGACGGGGGGACTGACCACCCCCAAAACCTTTTAAAGGGGGAAGGAACTGATTCACGTCTTTTAAGCTCCTGCTTCTATCAACTTTTCTGTACTCGATTAAAAGCCTACTGTTAGGCGAAAAGTTTCAAAATAAAAATACCTAACGGGTTCATATGTTCTTTAAAACCCAACAAAACCCCCTCGGTAATTTTTTACCATTTTAAAAAGTTTTTTCCCGTACTCGACTGAAAGGGAAACCTACTGTGTGGCAAACGTTTCGGGAAAAAAAGATACCTAACTTTTGCATATGTGCTTCCTAACAACCTGTCGGAAATTTTTTCCATTTTAAAAGTGGGAAAATAGGGGAAAATGAGTTTTAGACAACAACCATCCAGGAGGTAAATAAAAAACATAAAAATGAGGAAAAACTTCAAAGGCCACTGACCCATGCAAGGGAGGGGCCATTCAAAAAGACCTCTACCTAAAGCCCAAACCCCAAAAAATAAATCCCCTAAACCCAAAGATACCAATCACACCCAGCCCTCCCCCCTCACATATTTCAAGGAAAAACTTATGGGGAAAAAAAAAAAACCCACTATGCGGTTACAAAACCTGGAAAAAACGGGCCCCAAAATGAGGTTTTAAGATATGGTTTTAAAACCGAAGGGAGAACCAATACCGACTCCTATCCCAAAAGGGAAAAGCAATCACCTTGAAGAAAGTCATGGAGAAAAGGGCCGCTCCAACCCGGAGGAAAAAGAAATTTTCGGGAGGTCACCAAGGGGGTTTGTTAAGCGATAAACCCCTGAAAGATCGCATTTTGAACAATAGCAGCTCACCCCCCGTGTCGTGTCAGGCCCAAACCCCCCAACCCGGCAGATCCTCATTCAGCATGTAGGGACCATTGCCCTCCCAAGGGGGTCCCACCGGCAGCCAGTTCGCTGTTTCAATGCCAGTTACGGACACCTGGGTGCACTCTGTCCGAAAAAGAGTAAACTGCGGTGTCTGCAGCCAGCCCCACCCTACCGAGAAATGTATCACCAATCTGAAGAATGCATCGCCACCCACTCCACGATGCCGAATTGCAGGCAGAAACACCATGCCTGGAACCCTCGATGCCCGAGAGGCTCGCTAGAATTCGTGAGGCTTGGAAGACGCCAACGACGAGACAGCAGGCTACGGCAGAGCATCACCCTCAGCAGACGATGGGTGCAGAGAATCCTGCCATACTGCAGAACTCTCATCAGGCAACCCAACTCAATGCCCAGGAATTTCCGACCCTTGAAGACTCAACCAGGCGTCATGAACAGGACATCCTCCCCCACTACCGCAACGAAGAAACAAAAACATGAGGAACAAGCGGCGCAACAGGAAACATCTGGGCAACGCAATCAGTAGACGGCACTACACGAGCCCCCACCGGCCTCCTTGCCAGGCACAGCCACTATGCAGGCTGTGCTTGCACCTCACCAGCAGATGCTGGGTACACAACTTGGCATACAGCAACAGGCCACGGTGTGCACAGTGAGGAAATACAACCCTCAGCAGTCCCCACAGATTGCAACAGCCCAGATAATGTCCACTGCTTCGAACCCACCGACAACGCAGGCCCTCAACAGAGAGGATCTCTTAACACTCGTCAAGGCATTCACGGATATTATCTGCAACACAATCACCTCCAAGGTACAACAGAGCATGTTTCGGCAGATGGTCAGCACACTCCTGACGGTGTGCTTACTGACAGAGCAGGAAACGGTGGATGTCATGAATCTGCAGATTATCAGAGTGGACAGAGCCCAGTCCTCGGCTCAGGAAACAGCTGAGATGGAGTAACCTCAGTCGCTTATGAGGCACACTAGCTGAACTGTCCAGAACAATGCCTGAGCAGCATATGCTGCAACAATGAAGAATCAATTCTCCTTCAGAAGCCAGAGACGGGTCATCTCAAGATTAAGACCCATGCCAGGGCCCTGGTCTTGGCGAACATTATACATACACACATACTCATATATTTGTCCAATCTCTTCTTAAAGCTACCCAAGGTCCTAGCCTCGATCACCCTACTGGGAAGACTGTTCCACGCATCTACAACTCTGTTAGAAACCCAGTACTTACCTTGCATTCTAAATCTAAATCCAATTTAAATCCATTATTTCTGGTTGTTACCTGGTTCGAACACCCTCAGTACTTTATTAATATCACCTTTGTTTCCCCTCATCCACTATAAACCCTTTCCCGTACCCCTCCTTAGCCCCAGACAAATTGG